>VZTX01020706.1:60827-73245 GCA_013400915.1 Pardalotus punctatus | reverse complement strand
GTTGGGGGGGGGGGGAAAGTGCATTTTCTTTCTTATAAAGATTTTACAGTACCTCTCTCTAGTTTCTGGAATTACACCTTACCAACTTTAAGGGTAATGCAAACCAATTTGAGTGAGGTTTTAAATGTTTTAGACAAAGCTCAAATAAAAGTAACAGAGAGACATTTGTGGTAACTAAGGACTGTTAGGATCATCAATCTGGTCCTAAAATTCAGATGTATGGGATAAAAAGTCCCCAATACACGATGTACGTGGCCCTGGGAAAACTCACAATAACCTTGGACAGTTTCAAATATACAGGAAAGCAAGAGGCAAGGTAAGAGCAGTTTGTGACATTTACACCAACGACTTTTTTTAAGCGAGTATGAAGCTTCAGAGCTCTTTCAAATAATCTTAAAATTGTGTTTGATGTGAAAGAGTGAGTACAAGGAACGTTTTGAAGGATAAATTCATTAGCATGAAGAATAACTTGACCTAGGTTCCAGTCTCACTCAATTCTCAGCCTTCTGTGCCAGATTACAGCAGATGAGATTGAGCTGCTGTTTGGTTTAAAAGCAGAAAGTTCATCAGTTGCCAAAGGAGTTCAGCTCACAGGGCCACCAAAACAAACATGAACATTCTGACAGAGCTTGTGCCGGTTCACAGCTGCCTAGAGGGTGCAGAACTGAAAAGTGTGACACTTCTCCTTGAGGACTTCGAGGAGCAAACATCGAAAGTTTTGGAACCCAACCATCTCCAAACCTCACAGCAACCACGAATATTTGCACCCACTCCAGCGGGGTGAGGCTGCCATGAACCCCCATTGTCCTTCTGCACCCCAGATGCTGCTGGATGCTCTTTCCTTGTGCACAGAGACAGAGCCTGGCTGCAATCACAGCGCTTGCCAAGGCTGCAACACAAACAGAGCAGCCTTACCTGCCTTAATTATCTTAATGGCCATGGCAGCTACTGAGGGCATGTCCAGAATTACCAAGTTTTTGGAGGTTCTTCAAAGGAATTTCAATCTTACAGCAATATTCCATTTAAATTCATTTGGAAATGCCGGTGACTGTAAATAAGGTCACCTGGGCTGGTTTGAGGAATGAATTTCCCAGTCCCTGGAAAGCATTTTCTTCTCACTGCAAACAAAAAAGGGCCAGAGCTGCAGCAGCCTGATGTGTGTTTGGGGTTACTCTGCACGGCCGAGGAACCCTGTGATAGGATACATCTCTTTTAAAGAAAACAGCCCTCAGCTGAGACACAATCGACTTTTTGGAACAGAATTTGGAAAATAAATGCAGCTGGAAAACATAAGCATGTGCTAATCTGTGCTCTGATCAAAACTAGATATATGGTGGACATGGACACCTTCTGCACTCAATGAAGTGAGAGGACAAGCTCCAGCCCCAAGCATCCCAAAGGAAGGCAGATTCAGTAAAGGCCACTAGCCAGAGCAAAATTTTAAAAATATTTAAAAATAGGTATTGTTTATGTAATTAAAGTATCCAATCAATGAGGATTCTGTAACTACATGGAAACAGAAAAGCAGAAAAACAAGTTTGCACATTTCAGTGTCTCCCTAAAACAAGCTGCAGAAAACGTTAATTTCTACATCACGTTACCTGTGCTTACATGAAATGACTTAACCTTTTATAATAAAATACACAGGGAAATTACCATGTCAATGTTGCAGAATAAAACACAATGAAAAACCAAGACTGGGGTATGGGTGGCAGAAGACAGGATTGTTTAAGACACAAAACTTGGGCACTAAATTAGGGAGAACTTCATATTTCCCAGAACTGAAACAATTAACTCATGTTCTTAATTAACAGTATTCTTAATCTGACACATGCTTTTAAGGAGATTTTGACTTTAATACAAAAGAAGCTGCCCTGAAGAGCATTCTGTGGAATTTTCTATTTTCTGCATTCTATGGAATTTTAAATCTCTCATAGATTTGATGCAATAGAGGTTCTAAAGGTTTTTTTAATTTACCTTTTGCACTTTTTCAACTTAGACTGTGTAGTAAAGATCCAAAATTTGTTACATTTTAATAAACAGTGCATCACAGATCGTGAAAAGCATTTTAGAGAATACAACAAATCCAGAAAGGCAAAGCTCTTCAGTTTCTCCAACTTTTCCAAACTACTCCAACACTGTCATGAGAAATTTCATCCCCATGTCAGTCAGAAATAAACTGAGTGAGCATTTTGCATCTTCAATAGCAGTGAAAAGGCATCAGAGCAGATCTCAAACCAACCCTTTCAAACTATCTAGAAATGGGTTTTACTGCTATGGAAAAAAAATGGGGGAGATATCGACACTCTGTTCTTGACCAGATGGTACCTTGCACACCTGGCACGCCGAGTTAAAAGCAAAGCCTGGTTCAGGGCATTGCTGGGAACCAAGGAAATATGGGAAACTGTTCAGCAGAAATGCAATAATACAAGCAGATAAGGACAATGAAAACACAAGCCAGCAATCCAATAAAACAACCTCCAACTCCCGTTGCAAAGGCAAAGCTTTTCAGGAGGAAGCAGCAACAGAGATCCCTGCGATCACCGAAGGCACAAAGGATGTTTTCCATCGAGCTGGTGTGACAGGACCTCAGCTGGTGCAGGAAGATTTTACCCCTCGCTGCAAATCGTGTCTTACACCGCTCATTCACCAATTCCGCTTCAGCAAAAGGCCACAGCAACCCAAAGTTTTAAAGAGCACATCAAACAAATTTGCCAAAGCAGATGCTCCCTGCTGGATTTCAGACAATTCACGCCTCTAAAAAACCTGCCCTGTTCCTTAATCCTCAACCTTTAGCAAGTCTTAAAAGTGAAAGACAGTAAGAGATCAGATTTTTTTTTTAAATGGCATTATTTTGGAGTCAAAATGTTTGCTCCTTGCATAGTATGTACATTGCCATTACCTAGTAAAAAAAAAGCTAAATTTTCTTTTGTACATTAGTCTGCTGATAGTGGGATAAAAAGAAGGATAAAAGAAGCCTTACTTTTAGATTGAATACCAGCATTCTTTTTGCAACGTTTTTACTGTTTCTTTTTTTAATTGGTTTGGGTTTTTTCCTCAGAAATAACCCCTGATTTTTCCAAAAAGAGTTGTGAGACAGCAAGTACAACATCGTGGGACATGCCTGTACACCAGTCCTTTTAATATTGCCCTGGGTGTCCTATTTTAGTACTGAAGAGATGAGATAAATGACAGAATCCCTGGATTTTCCTGACCTTGATCAAGAAGAACAAATTTTTAGCTGAACTGTGCAAAACTGCTATGATTACATCAATCTAATCTGGAAAGCACATGGTTTATATATAAACCATGGTCTCTGTCTCATCCATCAAACTGAAAGACAATAAAACCCACCTCTAGGAAAAATTGAAAAAAAAAATTTCCATTAACCCTTATTTTACTCCTTCCATAAGAACGCCCAGCACTGTTTCAAAGACTACACAAACATGCATACATATTCAGGTTTCTAAATATCGATTTATATATATAAAAATTCAAACATAAGTGGTCTTATAATAACAGGCTTCATTAGAGAAAAAGACTCTGCATCACTGCTGAGGAAATCAGCTCTGAAATAATGGAATTAGGAAGTTTTGATCACATTGCCCAACACCAGGCAGCCATAAAAAGACTTCTGTTGCTACAGAGAAAAGATTTACCTGGCAAGAGATCCAATACAACATAAAAAGACAAACTGGAATCAATGAGAAATGAATTGGATTACTGGACAGAATCATCTTCTTGCATGTGTTCAAGCCACTGGGAAAGTAACAGAGCCAGCAGGTACAAAAAAAGCCTTCCAAATGTCTGCTTCCCCTTTCATGATCCAATCACAGCCGTGCTGTTAATCAGCTTGGATTCCATCCCAGATATTAATTTGGCAAACCAAACAATCATCTGATTCAGTCTGTCCCCTTCAAAGATGCTGGAAACAATCTGCCACGGATAATCTTGCGGTGCCTGCGCTCCTGGAAAGCCATCTGATCAACTGATGCCGGGATGATGCAAGAAACCTGAATTCCCATACAAATGCCAGCTTTCCCTGTCCATTAACAGTGTGGGAATGCGGCCTCTGCTGCCCAAGGAAGTGCGGGGATATTCACGGTGAAGGGAGGCAGCTCAATGAGTTGTGGGCTCCTTTCAGCTCAAAAGAAATAAATAAACGCTCCAGATGAACTACTACTGTGTGTGAACAAAAGGCTGCTGGCTCAGGAGGAGGAGAAAGTGTACCTCCCTCCCTGGCCGGAGGATTCCTGTCCTGCCGGGATCCCAGGTGGAAACACCCGCAGAACTGGAGACTCCCCCTGCCTCTCCTGGGGGTTGGGTTTGTTTAGATTCTTTTATCTCTTCACTTCATAAACTGTCCTGATCTCAGCTCCTGATTTCCTTGGCTTTTGCCTTTGCTGTGTCTCTCCAATCCCATCGCCAGGGAGTGAGGGAGTGGCTGGGGTGACTCAGCTGCTGCCCCAGCCAGCTCATCCCGGTGAGCGAAATCGTTGGGATGTGTGAAATCCTTGGGGTGTGTGAAACCCTTGGGGTGTGTGAAACCCCTGGGGTGTGTGAAACCCTTGGGGTGAGTGAAACCCTTGGGGTGAGTGAAACCCTTGGGGTGAGTGAGTGAAACCCTTGGGGTGAGGGCTGAGTGAAATCCTTGGGGTGAGTGAAACCCTTGGGGTGAGGGGTGTGTGAAACCCCCGGGNGTGAAACCCCTGGGGTGAGTGAAACCCCTGGGGTGAGTGAAACCCCTGGGGTGAGTGAGTGAAACACTTGGGATGAGTGAAACCCCTGGGGCGAGTGAAACCCCTGGAGTGAGGGGTGAGTGAAACCCCTGGGGTGTGTGAAACCTCTGGATTGTGTGAAACCCTTGGGGTGAGTGAAACCCCTGGATTGTGTGAAACCCTTGGGGTGTGTGAAACCCCTGGATTGTGTGAAACCCCCGGGGTGAGTGAAACCCCTGGATTGTGTGAAACCCCTGGATTGTGTGAAACCCCCGGGGTGAGTGAAACCCCTGGGGTGAGTGAAACCCCTGGATTGTGTGAAATCCCCGGGGCGATCCTTTCCCTTCTCCCTTGCTGGGACAACGCTGTTCAGCATCAGCAACGCTTCTGTTTGAATCCCCGTTTTCAGAGCATCGATTCCCACCAAAAATCCCCACACCAGGCACATCCTGGGCAATACCTGGGCGTTAACAGAGGAGGAATCACAGAGCTCCACCCCTGGAGCCAGGCATTCCCGCTGTAGGGTTCCAAGCCTGTCCAGCACACTCAGATGTTGCTGCAGGCACAGAATTGTCCCCAAGGGGTCACACAGAGGGGAGGGCACAACCTCTGCTCCCGTCCATAGTTATGCTGAAGACACAGAGTGGCAAGAAAAAGATACAGATGAGATTTTTTAATACCTAAAATTGCTAAATGTCTCCATAAGAAACTTCTTAATACTGGTTTTAGGGAGAACAAAAGCAAAAATGTAAGCAGCGGTTCAATTCCTAAAAGTATTCAAATGTTCAACATCAAAATTTAAGCTTTCCACAGAGATGCAGTTTTTGATACAGAAGGAATGTTTTTTATCTCTGCATTTTATGATTTAGAACAGTGGCCTGCACTGAGTTATTCTCACCAATTTCAAGCACCATTTCCAAGTTTCCTACACAGTAGTTTCAGTGAAGATTATACTGGACTACACAACCTTTACACCACAGAGAAACAGCCTGAGATCATGTTATTTGTCAGTGTTAAATAAAAACAAAGCAACTGCAACCCCCTCTACATGTTTGTGGGCTTGTTTTAACAGGAGTTTTACTACAAGGACTTAGAAGAAATCATAAAAGAATTCATATTTCCATTCCTTTTTTCCTGGAGAAATAGATAATTTCCGTATTTCTACCTGACCAATTCAAGGACAGCTCATGAAAACGGACCTGTTAGAGGCGCTTTTCCTTACTACAAGGAAAATTAGAGTGTAGGAACAAAATATTTATAGGAGTAAGCACAGGCCGGCAATAAGCTAAATGGAAGTCCCCAGCCTGAGACAGTTCTGCCTGCACAGAGATCGTTTTGCTCACACCAGTGTAAAGCTTCCCTTCCCTTTCAGTGCTCTGTAGACCAGGTCTAAAAACCACTGTGACCACAAAAATACCTGTAAATAAGGTGGGTCATGGGTACATGTTGTTAACTCAATCTTTCCTTTATCAAATCTCCCACATTTTTAATAAAAAAAAAAAAAAAAAAAAAAAAAGAAAAAAAAATGCAGCGAAAAACTTTTTTTTTNAAGAAGAAGAAAAGACAGGGAAGGAAATGTCAGCTGGAAACTTGCTTTTCTTTAAAGTATCAATGACCATTAAAGTCTCTGGCACATGTAAATAAAATGAAACCACACCCTGAGCAGTGGAGTCTGGGTTAGGAAAACCTTTAAACCCATACCCAAAAGCTTTTAATAGGAAATGTTCCAGCACAGGAGCAAAAACTGCACTGTCCCACTGCTGTGAAGTTCCCCTGGCTCACAAAGACAGACAAGGTCCAAGACAAGTTCCCATGCACAGCACACCAATATCTGGGGGTTTTCCCTTTTTTGTATAACTTCAAAAGCCAATTCCCCTCTGTGTTTTTATACCTCTTGAAAACTTAATGGCCAGATGTAATCAGAATTTCAGCAAGGCTTGAGTCTCCCATGAATTATTTTTCAGTTAATTTTGACAGGTAATTAGCATCAAATCAGACTTCAGTTTCCCGTCTCCCCTCTGATTTTTTTTTTCCTCTGAATCTCAATATTTTAACTTCACATTTAGCCGAGTATTAAAACAAAAAGTTTCTTTCTTCTGCCGCCTCCCTTCTCCCCAGGTGAAACATAATTACTTGTATGCAATGCAGGTACAGCACATATCAGTATATGCCGAAGTAACTTGTGCATACATTTACTTCAGCAATAATAAAATATTTTATTCATGCATATAAAAGAATGCTTTTCCTAGCTCAGTGAGCTTTTTAGGAGTTATTAGCAGGAATGTGTCATACACCTAATGAAATTTATTTCAAGGCAGAAGATATTTTTTTCTAAAAAAAAAAGTAAAATAAAAAAGTCTCTAGGCAACCACAGAATTATAATTTCAAGATTTACCAAAATATCTTCCAAATGAAGATTTGAAAAAAAAAATCTCCTAATAAAAATACAATTTATTTGCAGCAGCAATCACGTTCATACATAGTAATGCAGGGATAGGAAATGTGGTGGCTGTGAGATAGAAACACAGGCAAAAAGACACACACTGTAGTAAAAGCTTTTTTTAGCACTCTGCCTTAGCAGGTATTGCAGCACAGAAAACACGCTATCCATGTCCCTTCTGTGTATTCAGCATATGTAAAAGTCATGCAGCAGAACACGTTGACACTTCAGTGGGAGGTCAAATTATTGTTTTGGCACTTCTGTCATGCCTGTCACTTCAATTCCACTTTATCAAATTACAGATTGCTAGATAGAGTTGGATTAAGGGGGAAGACAGACACACACACACAGAGGAGCAACTGTCACCACTTCACTTGTGAAATCCCATAATTGCATGTCAGTGACAGCAAGAACAAGAGAGCAGTAATAGGAGTGACATTATGAGCATTCAAATGCAGGAAACTTTGCAGCAAGACTTTGCGCTCTGTCAAGCCACATGCCAGGAAATGGACTGGATTTCTGAGCAATTCCTCACATTAGAATTGCCAATATTTATTAGGCTGACTAATGCAGTGTCTTAAGTTCCAGGGCAACTTTCAGCTCCCTGTTTTCCCAGAAGTGATGCTTTTATTTGAAAAGATAAGACTAAAACTAAAAGATAAAATTAAGAGAAAGGGGAAAAAACCCTTTGATTTACAAATATCACTGAAAGCAGCATGAATAATAATAATAACGGTTGCCTAAACAATACAGATTACGGGTTTGATTCAACTTTCTGAGTTTTAGGATCCCTGGAGTGCAACAAATCTTGATTTCAAATAATTGGGAAGGAGTCAGCCATGAATTTCAATAACTTTTCCGGTAATAAACAAACAAACAGCACACACCCCAGACCCTTAGATAACCTTCCCTTTTTGTGGAAGTTGTGAAAACATCCAGCTCTGCACTGAGGGCGGCTCTGGAAGCCTCGCGTAATTTTGACTCCCACGAGCTGAGGTGACGGGAAACATCTGACAGGGATGCTATTGTGGCATGGCTCGGCATTCCCCCGCTGGATTACTGCCCTGGCTCCTGAATTCTGTAATTCTGTGCTCAAATCTCGGCATTCCCCTGCTGGGTTACTGCCCTGGCTCCTGAATTCTGTGCTCAATCCTGCGCTGCTCAATAATCCCTGGGATCATTTGTACAACAGTGAAAGCGCAGAACAAACAGCAATCATTTGTTCACCCATTAGACACCAGGGGGTTCAAAACTTCCTTAGATTCCTCTAAATCTACACCCAGATACAATTTGGACGCTTCCTGACCAATCCATTGGAGTCAAGCATCTTCGCTCACAAAAAAATTACTTCCTGTTAATGTGAATAAAAGTGCATCTCAATAATCTACAAAATTATGCAGATTGCACAAGGGGACAAAAATGACACTTATTCCTATTCACTGCTAGAGAGCCCCTGAACAGAAGGAAAAGGGATTACCACCAAAGGAAACAGTATAATAACAAACCCACATTGATGATAACAGTAGTTGACTTAGTTCCCTCCGTGATGTTTATCAGTGCCTCACTATTTGATACTACAGTATCATTAATTCCTTTCTACAGTAACTTGAAGATTAGAGAAACTGGATAAATATTTTCTCCTAAAAAAAATCCCTTAAACTTCCATAAAAAAATCTTTATATGATCACTACAAATAATTTTTTTTAAAAAAGAACAATTGAGTAGAGAAAGCAAAATATATTTGTGATGCTGTTTCTTTTTCTCCTCATTTTGTCTCAGACACACTTTATAACCTTGCCTGCATCTGCCCTTCACACTTCTATTTCCCCATATGTAACTCAAGCCATAGAGCTGTAAGCACTTTCCTTGTAGGTGTTTTTAATTAGTTTGTAAAGTAATTTGAGATCCACTGACAGAAGGTACTAAAAAAAAAAAATTATAAAATATTTTCCACAGCAGGCAGAGCAAAGGAAAGGCATTACTGCCAACCCCATATCCCACAGCAGGTAATAGGGAGTTATGAAACATTATGTCCCTGCAGGGAACTTCCCCAGCTTCCCGACCCATCAGGTTATTGCCCTAATGCTCTCCATAAACTCCACAGCTCTCACAAAGCCGCTGCGCTCCCAGCCCCAAAACAGCACATTTTAGAGTTGAGATGCATCTCCAGGATGTTCTCTTCATGAGAAACTTCCCTTTCCAGAAGATCAAATGGAGCAGGATGCCCTGGGTGCCCTTGAGCCCCTGGCTGATGGTGCTGAGCTGCTGCTGAGCCAGAACAGGCAGGGGAACGGCACCGCACACCACAACAACCACGCCCGGTAGGGAAGGATAAATGGAAATAAAACAAAAACGAAACTGCCAAAGCTGAAGAATAAAACATTCCCAGCACAGTGAAAACGAGCTGAGACAAAGTTACCCAGCACAGAAAGGTCACTGGGAGTTAACTCTGAGTTTGCAGGGTCAGTTTGCCATTTCAGGGGGAAATATCTCCCCTGGCATCCCTGGTGTGACATCTTTACATCAGTTGTGGTTTCACAGCATTGCTATGAATTAATTTGATGATATGGCAATTGCAGAGTAAAACAAAGTGTGTTCTTTGTGCTCTGTTCAGACCTCAAAGACAGAGCAGGACTGGCAGAAATCTTATTTACAGCTTCTTTTTCTTTTTACATTTTTGAAGATTACTGTTTGAAGCAAGTCCTATATAAACATATGGGAAAAAAAACAATAATTCATTGGACCAAATAAAGATGTGAACTGAGATTAAATAAAAACAAAGGAGATTTATTTGGGGCAGGTTTTTCACGTAATGGGAGGTGATGGAGCTCTGAAAGAGCAACAACAAAAATGCTGTAGATATTAGAAGTATTAGAGTAGAGGCAGACTATGGTTTGGTTATATCAAATGGAAGGATTTCAAAGGGATCCATCCACATGCTCTCCCTCTTGGCAAAATGGCCAATATCCCTATTAATTGCCTTCAACCACAACCATTTTGTTTGTGTCCAACACACACAGTTTTATCAGAAAACACGAGGAGAAGGAAAAACAACCTGACCATCTGTCATCGTCCTTGTGATAGCAAAACATCCCACAGGCTTTGGATTTAGGACTCAAATTCCAAACCATCACGTGGCTAGCTGCAGATATTGATGCATTTCTACAAAAATCACACTTAGTATGGTTTTAACAGGTTTCTTCTTGTGAAAATTGAAGGGTCATGTTTCTACATATGTTTCTTTGAGAGGCAAAGCCGAGCCATTTCTGTGATTGCCTGATTGATTAAACATCCAATATTGTGATGTTCAGCATGGTGGTTTGAGGTCAAAACAAGAAAGTTTGGGGGTGAAAATGCAGAAAATAGTATTCACTGTCTGGGAAATGAGTTGTACACACACTTGTGGTTCCTCTGCTGGGAATGGTAAAGCCAATTTAGCAATGCATAATTATCCTGGCCAGACAGAGCACATTGTGCTTTACTCATCACCTGGTGTTCTCAAACCTGGGAGCTTTTATCCTTGCAGAAAATAAATGAAAATCTTACATGAAAAGGTCAGTTGAAGACAATGCAAGGAGAGACAGATCACAGTGATGGAGTGGTTACGATAATTAACTGCTATTTTGTAATTTGTAGAATAATAGATTTCAAAATAATAAATACAGTTATTAAATCTGAGTTTGCCTCCAGGCGATGCTTTAGTCATGGCTACATAAATTTCTACTTCAGAAGTTAGAGATTAGGAAACTTCAGAAAAAAAGGAACACAAGAAAAGGCACCTTGCAGGTTTGTATTTTGTGGTTAACTGGGAAAATTTCCCATTAATTACTAATGATATAGTTCATTAGTATTATATTTCATCATGGAAGTGCAAATTATTAGATACTAATGATGCATGCCCTAATTGCAGTAGTTTGTCTTGATTTCAAGTTAGATGAAATGAAAATATTTATTTACAACATTTCAGGTTTATGAATTACATTACATCCTTAATTGATGCTCTCAAGAAACACGAAACAATGCGTTAGGATTAACCAGGACTGATGGATCTGTGCTTGAGGATCACTGGATCCACTTAACGTGGTGGAAGCTTCAGTTTAGGGACCAAACACAGAGAAAAGATGAAACAACAACAGGGGTTTAGCACACTTCTCTTTCAAAGAGCTTCCACAAAATAATTTCATAAACCTTGGAAAACCCCACAGTTGCTGGCAACAGGCTGGAACCTCTGCTAGACAAAAAGCAAGTTGCAAAACAAGGAAAACGAAATACAACACATGAATAAATTCTTGGCCAAGGCTCGTCAGGCTCCTGACACTTTTTCCCGTAATTCCGGTAACAAAATGAACTTTTGGGTCGGGCAGTTTTCGTAGCTGCTCCCCACACCAAACAAAGTCCACGCTCAGGGTTAGAAGGTCCCAGAGCGGATTTTAAAAACAACAGAACCTAAAGGGAAGCGCCTGGCGAGTTGGACAAAGGCCACGCTCAGAACCCGCGGCCCACGCTGGACACGGGGAGCAGCGGCCGCTGTCAGACTCGGAATCACGTCCTGGGGTTTAACCCAATGCTGCCACAAACTCTGCTAATATTTGACACAGAAATTCACTGCACAGATCTATCCAGAGTTTCTAATTTCAGTAGCAACAGATTTTTAAACAAAACATGTTACTCTCTTTAAAACCGGATTCATATTTACTTCTGACAATTTAATTTTTTTTTTTCTAAACTGAAGGCTTCTTGTGAAGCCTTTGTTTCTTGGTTAGTTTTTACCATGAGTAAGGTGAAGAACGCAACTGAAAACATATTTTGTATTTTGTTTGTATCTGTCCAGAGACAATGAAACCAGAAATATTTTTTAATCAACCCCTTAAATAAAAAAAAAAATAAACAAACAAAAAAAAAAAATAAGTATCAAAGATNAAATAAAATAAAATAAAATAAAATAAAATAAAATAAAATAAAATAAAATAAAATAAAAAAACCCAGAAAAAAATCCCACCTCCTAGAGTTGCCTGACAAATCACAGTAAAACAAAGCACTTACTTTTCTGTCCTCAGTTTCTACAGCAGAACTGCACTCTGCTTTAGTGTCCTGGAAGTACAAAGAGAGAAGCCCGTGTCACTCAGGGGATAACTCAGGCTCCTTGTGTACACACAATATATTTAAATATACACTGTTTAGTATTGTGCCTTTAGGTGAAGTTGATTAACCTTTACTACAGGCAGAAAGTTAAAGACATAATTGAAAGAACAAAAAAAAA
>VZTX01020706.1:0-60536 GCA_013400915.1 Pardalotus punctatus | reverse complement strand
CAACCCCTTAAACAAAAAACAAACAAACAAACAAACAAAAAAAAAAACCCCAAAAAAAATCAGTATCAAAGATACTACTTATAAAGCAAGAAAAAGCAGTCCCCATCTTGCTGTTTTACAAATATTTAACATGGTATGCCAACCTTACCATACAAAACACACAATAACTTTGTTAATAATGAAAATTAAGAATAGAAAGTGTAACTGCCTTTTAAACTTTTCATGGTATAAAGAGATTAAGCCTCTGCCTTAATATAATTTATATTTGATATCTAATCATTGCCTTCTGAAAAAGCAGCTATTCAAATGTCTAACAAGTATATTCAATAGAGTAAGATGGTTTTGTGTCCACTGAAATTAAAATACAACATGAAAACATGCACACATACAGAACCATAAAGTGATTTCACATGGTTTAATAAAATAAAATAAAATAAAATAAAATAAAATAAAATAAAATAAAATAAAATAAAATAAAATAAAAAAACACAGAAAAAAATCTCACATCCTAGAGTTGCATGACAAATCAAANTAGAAGTGATCAATATACTTACAGCTTAGTAACTCGCTGAAGATATAAAATCACCCTGGAATTGTCACAAATACACACAATGTTCCCAGAATCTCAATTGGTGTACTCTACTATGGTTTCCAAGGCCTGAAATGACTGTACATATGAAGAGAATGTGAACAAATCCTGTGAGGTGAATAATTCTAGAGGAGTTTTATGCAAAAATTAAAAAAAAAAATAAAAGAAAAAAAAAAAAAAAAAAAAAAAAAACCCCAAAACTTATTTCAATACAGTGTAGCCAGCTCTTAGGAAAAAAATTATTTTATAGCACACGTTTTCTTCTTTACTTCTATCTTTAGGAAAATAGATTTCTTGCTAATTTAAAAAAAAAAATAAACTAGTGATGGAAGCTTAAAGAAATACGAAGGTAAACTAATGAGGAAAAACTGCTCAACGTTCTGCCTGTTATCAAGGGTGCTAATTAGGGTTTGATGGATGTTTGTGTCTGAATTTCACTGCAACACACCAGAACAGCAAAGCATCTATTTCAGATAAACACGTGAATGTGTGTGTTCGCAGACTTGTGTGCACAGGGATATTTTGAACATGTTTGCTTTAGGAATGAAACAAATCATGAGGTCATTAAAGCTAAAAACACCAACACATGCTCCTTTTGTTCCTAAAGGATTTTGACTCATTGAAAGTTTGGATTTTGATCCTAAAGACATGCAGAGATAATGGTTAGCACAAAAGTTACACTCCTTATTTTAAATATTTGTTTTAATTTAAATTAATATTTCTCTTAAATGCATTTGAAGCATTTATTGCTTCAAATCCCCCCTTTTTACAAGTTACTAATAGAAACTGAGTAAGCCAAATACAATTCAAGTCACTGAACTGCAGACAAGTCACCTACAAATTTTCTCTTCAACTTAATTTTTCTAGTGAGGGCATTCTTGGAAGCAAATTTTGCTTACATATTGCAGCTTTAGAGATTTCTACTGGAAAAAAAAAGAACATGTGGATGAGGGACAGTTTTTTGTTAAAAGAATTTCCTTGCCCAGCCTCTTACCAAAGCTGGAACTACTCTAATGAGATTTTAGATTATTGGCAACAGGTTTCCCACATAAATTCCAAGCTGCAAATTTAAGGCGGATAGCAAATAGCAGCGCCTATTAAAGATGAAGCAAATGTAAAATAAAGAATTTATGTTTCTTCAACAGCATGCTAGTCATCTCAAATGAGGGACTGGCTTTATTTCAAAGCCAAAGACTTCTTACTTACACCTCTAAAAGATTTAAAAAAATTAAATCATTCAACCAAGCAAGATGAATCAAGGTTTCCCAGAAAAGAAACTTTAATTCAAAGCAAATAATATTAAAAATGGTTTCATGAGGCATATCAAGTTGTGCCACTTCTTAGGCAGCAAAAAACCATTTGTTTTTCTTGTCAGTCTGATCTATGAATCAGCACCTCTAATACTGTTTCTATTCCATCTCTTCTCTTGGGGAAGCAGACTGTATTTTGTGGAATGGAACGCTCAAAGATTTTCCTTGAAGTGTGCCCTGCTGGCAGCCAGGCAGGCTCACATGTCTCCCGTGTGGAGCAGAAGGAAATCCTCCCTCTGCCTACAGCCTCACTTCCTGAGCCTCTCTGGATATTTACACTGGGGGAGTGAGTGAGGGGAAAAAAAATAGTTCAGCTTTCAAAAAGCCTTCTCCCTCAGGGGAATGAATTCAAACTCCATGAGCACCACTGCTCTTCACGTCCCAGCTATGCCCCGAGTCACCTTTGGGAGAGAATGTCATGTTCTGTAACATATTTCTTGGTTAATCAAAAATGAGTCACACCTTGCCACATTACCAGGGACAGGAGTGGCTCTGTCTCACTCACTGACCTAAGTGACCGAAAAGCAGAGTAAAGCAGCTCCTCTGGGGCTGTAACCAGGGCTATTTCAGGCTCCCAAAGTGACCGGTGTCCCTGCAGACCCAAGAGCACTCCATCCATCCATCCATCCCTTCTGCTGCCCAGGGAGCACTGCGGGCTGCTGCTGCTTCACCGCTGTCCTTTCCCGTCAAAAGCAACTTCTAAGAAACCCACGTTCATACGCACTCCTCACTCAATAAAAAATGCAGTTTTACCTGGATAAACCAGGAGCAGCTTCCTCCCAGCACAGCTGCCCTGACAGGGGTGTCGGGAGCAGCAAGGAGAGGGCCCAGGGGAGCTGGACTCAATGGGGCCAGCCCAGGTGAGCCCCTGTGCTCAGTCAGGAATTAAAGACACAACGAGCCTCACCTGCATTTCAGACCAACCCAGGAAAGGATTCAGCCTGAATATCCAACTACATCATTTCTGTTCTGTGCTTCATCCCCCGGACTCAATGGGGCCAGCCCAGCCGAGCCCCTGTGCTCAGTCAGGAATTAAAGACACAACGAGCCTCACCTGCATTTCAGACCAACCCAGGAAAGGATTCAGCCTGAATATCCAACTACATCATTTCTGTTCTGTGCTTCATCCCCCGGACTCAATGGGGCCAGCCCAGCCGAGCCCCTGTGCTCAGTCAGGAATTAAAGACACAACGAGCCTCACCTGCATTTCAGACCAACCCGGGAAAGGATTCAGGCTGAATATCCAGTTACATCATTTCTGTTCTGTGCTTTATTCCCCGGACTCAATGGGACCAGCCCAGGTGAGCCCCTGTGCTCAGTCAGGAATTAAAGACACAACGAGCCTCACCTGCATTTCAGACCAACCCAGGAAAGGATTCAGCCTGAATATCCAACTACATAATTTCTATTCTGTGCTTCATCCCCCAACATCTGGCAACCATTTCATCCTTATGTCTGCTTTTCTGTCTAAAGGTACGGAAAGTGAGTGTTACAAATTAACCACCGCATCATCAGCGATGGAAACCACATTTGTACGGGCTCAGTCTTACTGGGTATTGAAGGATGTGGTATCTTTGAAATTATGTAAAGGCAGATTTAGCTAAAGAAATAGCTGTGTGTCTTCACGAACAGACACCTGGATTCAGACTTCTGCACAAGGGCAAGATAAAAACCAATTAATTTTCTGAAGCAATTAGTGTTGGAATTCTTTAAGCCAGTGAAGCTACTGACTTAATCAAGCCTATGTTTAAATATAAATATTTGACTGCACGTCTACATCCTAGATATACTTCTTTTAAAGAAAAAATGTACACAGACCCTGAGCTTTAAAAATCATCAAAATGAATCATCTGTCAATCTCAGAGCAGGAAGGGAAGAAATGAGAATGTTCTTCTCTGGGAGACATCTGTGCCACTTTCTCTAAGTGCAAAATGACAAAGTGCTGTCACTTCGTATGTGTATTGCAAATTCCCCAACTCTATGAATTATTTGAGATGGAGAAGCACCATTGCTGTAAAGCAACTGTAAAATCTTAGAGACCCGAACAATGTATGAGGCACCTTCTTTAATGTTGCTACATCACCAAAAAAAAGTTAAAACCCATTAAAAAAAAATAATAATCTGTTCTTCCTGAAGAATTAGTTGAGGCAAATTATGTAAGGATAGAATACTTCATAGGATATTTCATGGGAAAGAGAATTAAGTAGAAAACCCTCTCATCCATTTCAGTTTAAGACCAACACAGTTCCTTTTTTCTTTAGCTGTCACTGCGTAACAGCCAATTAAATCACATTATTATAAACATACGAAGAGCTCTAGGTTTTGTACATTGCCTTTTTGGTCTGTTTTGTTGGGTAGCAGCAACAGGGAAACAAAGGAGGTTTTCTGCAGAACATCAGGAGCAATGCAGGACAAACACAAGTTTAAGAGCTGGGATTTTAAAAGTTTAATTCACTGCACCCTTGAGAAACATATCTGCCACCTTCATTCATTATAAAAATGTTAGTGAACAGAGTGAAATAAAAGGTCCAGAAAGCAGAGTAATTATTAGCAGTAGCATGACCTGGAATGAATTTCTAGCTTTAGGATGCAGTAGGAACCTGCATGTACTTTATTTTACAAAGTTTTTATAATTCTACATTCAATGTTACTCCTTGAATGGCAGCAGGAGCAGTGAAAATCAATACCCTGAGGTAGCCATCAGTCATGCTGACACAAGCCATGTCCCCTGGTGCATTGTGCAGTTTGTTCTCTCCCCATCCAAACCCTATTTCCTCTGCTTCCCTATTATAACCCAGAATACCAGGAACCACCCAACCAGAACAACCACAAAAAATAAGAAAATCTGGAGAAGTTATCTGAATTTCCAACGTATTTTCTTTTTCACGTGAACGTAAGGAAATATGAAAAGCAAATTGAATTCCTGTGAGCACACACACTACTCCCACGGCCCAGAGGGAGGAAAGATGAGCCTCTGGAATTCCAGATATCCAAGCGTTCCCTGGGTTCGTCTGTAATATCAGGGATGAGCAGTAGGTGGAAGCAAATAACCTTGTAAAATCCTGCTCAACTTCCCATGAAAGATAAACCTATGGCTGATCAGGTGTTTTACACCTGTCCTTGGCACCCCAGCAAGTGCCAACAAATTATGTTTTTTTCTTCACAATACTGGTTTCCAGTTTCATAAAACAGCCAGTAGTTTAGAGATAAAAGGTGGTTTGTATTGTTTTTGGGGCTTTTAGTTTTTAAATTTGTACAACAGAAATGGACTCGCTTTCATGACCAAAGGATATATAAAGGTAACATGATGTTAAACAAAATAAATATATATACACCTATATATATATATCTATATATGAAATTTAAAAGTACACAGTCAAATTCTAGGTTATTGATTTTTCTGGATATTTTTATTGAGCGTGCCTAAATATATCAAAGACCTGAATTATTCAGGAAAATACTTAATGTTTTTCTCTATCCATTGGCCATTATATTTCATTATTGCTGCTAACAAACAGGCTGCCAGCAGAAGAATTCATTTGAATTTCATATTAGTTCCATTTCATCCATCCCAGAGAACAAATTAAGCACACAGTAATACTTACTGAAGAAGAAAATAAATGAAAAATGAAACCTTAGCGTGTGACATTCAAGTCTTCACTAGGTTTGTCCCCAGAAACTGAAGGACTCGGGCAGAAGCCTCCCCAAATTAACAAACCAAGCCAAGGATTTGAATGGTTTCAACTTAAAACGTCAAAGATGTAAGAGAGGAGCTTTATTTGGAAAGAAATAGCTTCATTTCCTATTTACCAACATTTGTGGACCAAGAGGTTTGTGTCCACAAGCACAAACCGGGAGAAAACGGGGCCTCAGGGCAGCCCCGGGTGTTTGAGTCGAGTCAGAAAGGAAACCCATCTGCTGGTGGATTTAAAATCAAACTCCTCACCGTTGTAGGGAGCGTTCTGGTCTTGTTTCTAGATAAAAGTAGGCAGACTGTAAGAGGAAGGTTTACAAGACGCTTGGAAACCGAACTGACAAATTTTATAATAAAAAAAATTACTGCTTATAAAAAGACCGCTGTATTTTTAATACAGATTTGAAAGGAGTCGTGTGTGTGCCCTCCCACACAGCCTCCCACCAGCCGGCTGTGGCACTGAGTACCCAGCTCTGCTTCCAGCCATTTCCTTACGCTCATTTGCACTTCTCAGGGCTATCAAGAGTTAAATTTTTTTTTTCTTTTTTATTTTCCCCCTAAGGAAAGCCTTGACTTTTTCATAAATAAAGAGGGAACAGGTACTGCTGCTCCTGCAGCTTTATGGACTGGAGTATATAAAACTTCCCCACTCCTCTTTCTTTTCCTTTTTTCACCTTCATGAGTTGCCTGTCCTTTTCCTAAGCGCTCTCTAAACACTCAGAGATGCACAGACACGTCCCTGCACAGCACAGAATCCTCGTGTTCCTCACTGCCAGCCCTCTCCTCTCCACAGAGATGTTTCATTCTCCCAGTGACACAAAGTTACCCCAGGGTGAAACTTCCACCTCCATCCTTATGATGTTGTAGGGATTTTTAGCTCCTATTCTCCGTGTATCTGTAGATGTGCAGTTCTAGGCTTCAAAAAGTGCTAAAAACCCCTGTTCTCTGCATTTCAGACAAAACATTGCTCTCAGTGGAAAACCCAAGGACACTTCGCTGCCTCAGAGCCCCAAAATGTGAAACCAACAGTGACTGGGGGAGCAGGCTTGGGGTGATTGACATCATCACCTGAAGGTGTCATTGCAGAATTAAGGCCCAATATGCTAATGAGACAGAACTGATAAAATGTGAAGAACTCGTGACTCGGGTCCATTTTGGGTGTAGCCTCTTGAGTAGGCACTGTCTGCCCTGAATGCACCTAAAGGCCTTTAATAAATTAATCTGCTTTTTATTCTCCTAACTTTGTCTGGCCTCTGTTTCAGGTGAGCCGGGATAAGGCATCACTTAGATATTCCAACTGCAAAAACCACAAAAAGAATAGGCAGGGTTTTCAGAAGATACATTTGTAATTTCAATATGTGAATCAGTCATGCAGTAGCATCCAGCTGTACCTACAAGTATTTGCTGTTGAAGCCTGGATCAGGTTAAGGCTTAATTTGGGGCCAGTAAATATATCATTTTCAAACATGGCAATAGAAACCAGCATTAGATAAAGCTGTCCATTTGGACAGTACAAAAGCACTTAAGATTCCTAAATATAACATCATTTTAATCTACAAGTCAAATCTGAAATTCCTTTTCTACATGTGCCTCTGCTTTCAGGGCTGAAAATACACAAGAACTTCCAGAACCACAAATCTGAGTTTTAATCTGTTAAAACTGGATTTTCAAGCCAAATTTTATTTATCTAATATGTTTGCCTTAGATGTCAAGCAGACCAACAGCCACATAAATAGTAGTATACTTTGAATATCTGAAATCTAGGTGATCAATATATTCCTGATAAATTCCAGGAGCTGCTGAGCAATCTGCTGATGTGATTCCAGCAAAGCCACGCACTGCGGAAGATGACAATTGGCAATACCCAGAGTACAGATACAACTTCTATAGAAAAAAATCTTATTTGACGGCTTATTTTTTCGAATTAACAACAACATAAGGGGACAAGACAATTCCTGAAGAAATCTATCTTTTTTTTCAGCCAGCTTTCCTAAAGGAAACAAGCATATAAAATTGCTTCATACCTCAGATACATAAACACCTTTAGAATATCTTTACTCAGTTTAGCCGTATCTGACAGGGAAATAAAGAGAAGCCCAAAGGTATTCCTGTATTTTTCATAAAGGAGTGGCTGAGGAAAAGACAGAACGTGGCTTGCAAAGCCATGCCCTACAGCAGCTGTTAAAAGACCCCAAAAGAGGTGAGGATGCTGAGACGAGGAGGATTCACTTTGTGAAGATGCTGAAGTGGCTGCCAGGAAGGAGTCTGTGTTTACTGAGAGGGGCCTGTGTGGAAAATTTGTATAAATTTGTATAAATAAAATGTGTAAATATCAATAATAAAACTATTTCACTTAAGTCCAATTGTCACAAAAATAAGTTCCTTCAAGACTGAAGAGGAGGATTGTTGAACTTTTAAACAGAGTTCAGTCATTTTGGGCTAACTAATGATAAAGGGTAAGCATAAATTTTAAATCAAATAGCAATTTTTTAAGCTTACAGAGTGACAGGAAAGAAATTTTTTAATGATAGAAGACGTGTGGCAACTACAGAAGTACCCTGGAAAATTAGAGCTCTGTAAAAATCTATTTTTCCTTTGATATTACCCTACACTTTTGATTGTCACAGAAAGTTTGAGTTTTATGCTTTTAATATGCATCCACAAAATATGTCTGTTTCGATGCAGCAAAAGAGATTCATCCAGTGTGCTGGCCGTGTATTTACTAGGCTTTTTTGAGTAAAAGGGTGAAGAAGAATTTCCTGTTTGGCTCCCTCAATAAACAACCCCCGACCATTCTCTGAGGGGAGCGAGTGGGGCTGGGCTCAACCCAGAGCCATCAATGTTTCACTTCCTACCTATTCTCAAATGTCACGAGCTGTCAGGTCACAATTAATCTTCAAGCAGAGTAACAAGAAGTTAATAAATAAACGGATTTGGATCAATCAAAAAATGGAGAAAACCAGTTTCTTCCTCCTTTTCTTAAATCAGGAGAGAAATGAAAGGAACAAAGTAGCCATCTAAACACATTTTTTCCTAAGTATTTTATCTGTCTTCGTCTCATAAACTGCAATTTCTCACTCGCCAGACAGACTAAATCATTATCCACAGGAGAAAATCCAGCAGGAATGAAGCACCAAGCATCACACTGTGACTTTTAGGAGCTGTCCAGGACCAAAATCTCAGGAGTGCCTCTATAACCCTCATTTTCCCTCCTGTCTAAACACAAAGCTTTTCTCCTTAAATGCATTGAAACCAGGAGCTGAGCTGTAAGATCGAGGCTCTGGACCATCCCAGACAGGGCAAGGGCTCCTTTACCAGAACCCCTCCCCTGCACTGAAATATCCCGGTGCAATCCCACAGTTTAATTCCATATTATGATGAAAAACACCCCCTTTTGTTTGGTTTTAATTTGTTCATCAGCAGCTGAGTGGATGTCAAGAGTTCCTTTCACCAGTGAAAGGGTGAATAACCAGAGCAGCATTTAAAATGCGCCAGAGGTCTCAAATGTTAGAATTCACACCAACACATTTCTCTCAATCCTAAGGAGAATCCTTCATCTCCCTGCCGTAACCTTCAACTATCTGACACTTGATAAAATGTGAATGTTCCAGTTTAATTAATGAAGCAGGTGATGTGTTGACCCAGCAGAAAGAGATTGTCATGCTCATTTCAAACTTCCATTGAAAAGATTATCTCACCAAATATAATGGCATGGCTTTAAAAAAAAAAACAACCCCTAAATCTGCAGAAAATAAAGAATTACATATTAAGAAATGCCATCTTAGCATGGCCAAAAGAGTCTGAGGGACAAATTTCCATCAGAGCTGGGATCACCCCCAGCTGCTGCCTCACATGACATTTTCTGTCTGTTCTTTCTACACTATGGGCTAAATACACCAGGCTGTGCTTTTGATAAAGTTTTTCTTCCAGTTCAATCAAGTTACCCAAGCATGAATACTGGATAGTATCTAAGCTGCACAATTTAAAACAAAGTAAAATAGTGACAGTAGATCAATTTCAGAGCTAAAGACTGATCACATAAACCCCCCTTTTTGATGGAGCACAAATGGCACTGTTCCTGAACTCAGAACATTGCTTTGATGAATTATTTTCAGCCCATGGTAACTATAACTGCACACATTTCCCTTAAACTAGAAAGTTGTTAGACTCACATTATAGCAGAAAAATATATTTCTCCCTCTTTCTCTATAAACCAGGTTAATACACTTTTATTCGATCTGGTAAATTTTCTAAATTACTTTTCGGCAAGACCAATTCAGAATTTATGATCCTAATATACTGAAACTTTTTCCTTAAAGACTGAACACAAATCCTAAACCTTAGAGGGGAAAAAAAAAAATCCACAACTTCTCCATGGAACCTGAGTTTTAGCAGCTTCTGCTCTCAGTCCTACTGTGATTTAAGGCAAGATGTTCTGGAGAACCCAGGCTGACAGGTGATATGTGCCTCCTATTTTGCTGTTCACAGAACCATTAACAATACCTGCAATAGAGCACATGAATGATAACGACCAGACACTCATTGAACTGTAAAATCCAATATTCTTTACCAAGGTGAAGGGGGATAGGGGTGGATCTATTAAAAAATGTGTGCCTCAGCTAATACGTAGTGTGTCAGCTTAGTAAATGATGGGCCCATAACGGGTTTTCTTATTCCTTATCAATGCAAGGATAATATAATAATAATAATAATAATAATAATAATAATAATAATAATAATAATAATAATAATAATAATAATAATAACAGTCACAACAATAACAAGAACAAGAAAAATAACAAGGAGAACAAGAAGAAGAAGAAGAAGAAGAAGAAGACAAAGATGAAGAAGAAGAAGAAGTGAAAATAATAACTGTTTGAATGTAAACAGGCTGAACCTTTTCTAAGATACCATGCTCTCTAAAAAAAGGAGGGGAAAAAAATTACAACCAACCTGAATAGAGAAAGAGATTTTTTAGTTGGATTCCAGCCATTTAAGCACCTCCTGACTTCATTTATACAAGTGCATCAAATGACAAGGAAACTCTCCTAACAGCTACACTCAAACTTTGCATTTCTCCTTGCTCTAAAGGCAAATTTCAGGGGTGTAATCATCAGTAAAACTGAAATGATAACAAGAGCTGCAAATCAGATGGTGCCATCACCATACCCCAACAAGAAATAAGAGATCCCGTGGCAGGGCTGGGTTATTTTATCCCAGCAATCACTGAAATGTGCTGGGTTTGGTGCTGACCCAAACCACAAGAAATGAGGATGAATGCATTTCATGCATTTAGCACATTAAGGTCCACATGCCTTGTTACACTAAGACCAAATATATCAATTTTCTCACCAAAAGCAAACAGTATTTTTAAAAATACATTTTAACCTACTATTATAAAACAGAGAGTAGTATTTTAATAAATTCATTGAGAACAGCACTAAGCCACTCAGGTATGGCCATGCATTTACCAAGTGAAAACAAGACTAATACATCCTCTGGAAAAAAAACATTATATATGCTCTTCTAAAGCAAAAAGAAAAACACTGTTATGTTTTGTCATAGCTGAACAGAAACGAAGGAATTACAATCATATTTTCCACTAAAACAGAGCTGATGTTCTGTAAAACATGTATCCTTAAACACAAACACAATTAACTGCTCTTCAGCACTCACTGAAGCCTGAAAGGATCTTAAAAATCCCTTTAAGTGGGTAGAATGAAGCATATTTTCATCAAAATTGAAAACATTAAATGAATTTGTAAGGTAATTTGTTGGAAATTTTGACTTTTTAGAAGAATGCATTAGTACAAAATTAGGAAAAGAGACTTTTTTTAGTCAATATTTTCATAAAGTCTTACTTTCCATTTTGTGTCCCAACATATGACAGTTTTCTCTCTAAAGGTTGTCCTTAAACCATGAGTCACACAAACTCTCCCTTTCACGATCCATTATCTCATAAAAGAAGTGTTATAAATCCAAAAGCAAAAATTGCATCAGCAAGTTGTTAGGGGGGGCAATGTTAACTGAAGGAATCCTGATAAACACAGTTATTTCCCTTTGGATTCCCCAGAATGCTGGGGAGTTGCAGTCATAACTGGTTAAAAACAGCCTCAAAACTGATCAATAATGGAGAACTTCGAAGTAAATTAATCTGAGACCTGCTACTGTTTTGTTTCCTTGTTTCTGTAGCTTTTAGTTCCAGGCAAATATAAAGTATTTCTTTTTGCTGCTAGAGAATTTCTCACTGCTTAAACTGATTAAACATGCAATTTCATCACTCTTTATAACGTGTTCAAAATAACATCTAAAACTGTGGCTAATTTTACAATAAAAATGTTGGAAGTCATCCTTTTACACTGGAATCACTGAGCCTAATATTAACGATGCAGCCAGAGAAACACATTCCATAAAATTACGTGATGATAACCAAATGATAATATTCAGTAAATCCCATCACATATTCTCCAACAACCAACATTTTTTTCCACTCATCAGGTTGGGAAAAATCCACTTCTTAATGTGATATATAATGAAAAAGCCAACATGAAGTCAATGTTCAAGGGATCTAAAGCTTCAGAAAAGCAGACCCAGGACAAGGTTTGGCACTGGATAAACACTGAGATTCCACTCCCAAAAATATTCCCTGTGCTGGCCACTCCAGGATACAAACATTTCGTATGCAATTAGTGTATAAAGGTTTACAAAATGCAACCAGAATGATCACAGCTCTGGAGAGCTGCAAGCAAGCAGCCAACGAAGCCCAGTGATCTCCTCTTGTCCTCAGAGCTCCTGCGAGGCTGAAGGAACAAAACAACAAAAGAGCTCTGGCAGAATCGTGCCAGTCTTCGGAAGGCGTCAGTGAAACTGTACTTTACGTAATTCCCATCTGCATCCTCAAAAGCAAACACAACACAACTCTCTGTTGTCACTCATGGCAAAGACTTCATCCACTATTTGTAAGGAATTTGGAAGGGTGAGGGGAACTCCGCACAGAGGCAGAGGGAGATTCTGATCAGCAGGTTGATTTCTTCATGTGTGGAACTGGCAAAGATCATGAAATGTTTTTCAGAGTCTAAATCTGACCGGGAGATTATAATAGGTAATTCAAGCACAATTCTGTAAATGCATAAGAACTCTCTTTAATATATATAATATGTAAAGCAAATATTTCAATAACAATACAGGGCAGAAGGAGGCAATGAGAGCACTAAGAGTGATAAGAGCCATGTGTATTTCAGCAGAGGCAGGAACTCCAATATCCTGAGTACAGAGCACACGGGGTTTGTGCCTGTGAGCCAAAAGCATGGCACAGGACAGGGACAGACAGAGGAGGTTTCTGTAGCCCAATATCTGCCAAACACCTTTCCCAGTGTAACTTCTGACTGCTCCAGGTTCATCAGCTGCATCCCACAGATCTGGATTTGCAGGAAAGGCACTCAAAATCTGAGAACTCACTCCTGACAGCTGAAAAAAACCCCTCCAAAACTGCATTTGTGCTTTTGAAACCCCCAAATAATAAAAAGGCAGCAGTGGAAAAGCTCAGAGAGACACTAAAGAACCTGAACTTCATGAGGTTTTCCATGCCCACCTCCCCAGCAGGAATTTCACCATCCACCACCGCCTTACCCACGGTCTCAGCTCTGCACTCTACAAAGCAGCATTTCTTGTTCTAACCACTTTGTCTCTCTGCACATTATTTTATGACCAAAAAAGGCTATTAGGTTTTTCAACAAGATGAAATACCAGCTCTTCATTCCAAAAATAATAATCACAATGACTACTTATCATCAATGGCTACTTAAGTCATCTTCCTTTGCTGCAGCAGACAATGCTGCCTCTTTGTGGATGTTTCAAATCTTTAGAAAATATAAAAAGATGCATATTTAACTTTTCTCTTATTTCTGATTTAGATGTCTAAAAATGAGTTTGCAATCCATGTTTGTAGGCATTGAACACTACAATGATGAAAAATTATTTACTTTGTGTGTTAATAAATCACTGAGTTCGATTTTTGTAGGTTCTTTTATTTTGCTCACAAGTCAGTTGCAGGCTTATTGATGACCACAGAAAATACACTGAATAAAAAGCCATGGATATGACATAAATATAAATGCTTCAAGGAAAAAGAAATTGGGAAAATGGCAATCTACAACACTAAAAAGGAGTATTTTTTTAACCTAATTTAGAATGTGTTTTTTGTCCTCCACTAGAATTTTAGCAACCATGACACCATGATGATTCCTTAGTTAACTGCTGTTCTATTTTTACAGCTACACACTTCAAAAGAGAAATTATTTGTTCACTTGAAACTAGGAAAAATATTTCCAACCCCATATCCAGCAATACCAGGTAGGTTCAAGCCTAGAGAGAGCAAGTAGATTCGAATGGAAGTTATTCAGAAAATGGTGTTTTGGCTGATTGAGAAAGCTGGTACTTGAGGATGAAGGTCATTGAGAAGTAGTGGTGATAACACACAAATATCATGAGCTGGGGTGCAGAACCAGGCATGTTCATCCATGAGAACCAGGCATGTTCATCCATGAGAAGAGTGGTCCCAGTGTGCAGATATACCTGGAACAGGCTCCGGGGGAAAATAAATGTACATGCAGCCAGTATCAGAGTAAAAACAGTGCAGTTTCAAGCTGTGTTTGAATGCCATTGAGGAAAAAGAGGGAAAGGAAGATAGGCTGGGTTATACTCAGATAGGGAAATCGTCAGTGGAGAGGAGGAGACACCAAGCCCTGTGGAGGACTGGATAAACTGGGATCCCAACACGCTTAAGCCAGGCTGGGAGAGAGGAGAGCACAGATCTCCTGGCTCGAGAGTGATAACTTAAAACCAGAGCTGAAATGTTTCTATTCTGCAAAAGAAGGACTTTTAATAAGAAAGAAATCCCAGCAATGCTGTTCCTTCCATCTCCAGCTGCTGTCATGGTGCACTAAGCACCACAACCACGGAACAAGAGGCACCCCAAGTCCGTGCTCCAAGGGCTGACATTTCAAACGTCACCCTGAACAGAAAAAAGACAAACAAAAGGAATTCAATGAAGTCCCCAAATTCAGAGTAATAATAAAAAAAAGGTCCCTTTCTTGGGTTAATGAAGCTTCTCCACAGTTGCTTGCTTATCTCATGAGTTCTTTTTTAACCCTGCCTGGTCACTTGGCAAGAGGCAAAGCTGACAGCACAGGAGACAGGCAGACACATTTTCTGGGGGAGAATAAAACCAGCGCACACTCCAGCAGCGCACATTCCCCGGTGTGAAACTCCCAGCTGGACTAAAAAAACTCCGAAGTTTAAATGGTTAAAAACCTCAGGAATCCTGGGGTCCCTCAGCTAAAAAGGTGCACGCAGAGGTGTGGTGTTCAATGGCTGCAGCTTTAGGCAGCTGATGGCACAGGAAGGAAACAGATCTGAGTAACTCCCTTCTGAAATTCTGGAGAAATTCACAAATATTGCAAAGATTTCAGCATCACTGCTGGAAAGGAAGACTTGTAGTCAGACAGACTCTGGTTCCAAGAAGCCAAAAAAGGTGCCAAGGTCATGCAGGGATCTGTGAGCATAAGTCCAAGGGTGAGAGGCGCCCCAGCCCTCGAGCAGCACAGAACCCCAGAGAACACCTTGGCATTGCTACAGAACGAGTGTGGAATAACCCTGGGAGGAATTCAGGGCAACTGGAGACTCTCCAGCTACTTCTGGAGCGTTGCTTCTGAGCACTACAGATACGCACATCAGCAAAATCCTGATCTCCAGCAGGCTGCGGCTCTGCCCTGTCCATCTGGGACAATGCTCTCCCTCGAACACCTTCTCACCAGAGCTGCAGGCAGTGATTTCCCCCCTGGATAAAACACATTCCCCAGGCAGGGAAAGCTCCCCAGCCAGTGCAAAGTGTGTATAATGCAGTAAAAGGTGTGTATAATCCAGTACCTAACCCCATTCAGCACACAGGGCTTGCTGCAGCTGGCCTTGCTCCAGACCAGAGGCACTCAGGATAAATCTTCAAATCAGCGAGGAAATCACTTACAGCAGCTGGGTGGCTAAAATTGCCCTTGACAGGTGGGAAACAGTGGAACAGTAGAGAACTGAATTAGCTGTAATGTCAAATATTATGTGAATAATATTTCTAAGGTGTTTTATCTCAAGAAGAAACATTTCAGAAAAATTTCAGTGTGCATGTTTTCAATAAACCTCAATGTGGCGTATTAAAAAGGCAGAGGGAAAGCTAAAAATTCAGCACACACCGAACACCCAGCACAGTGTTGGGAATATATATGGCCTCAGCAAGGCAAAGGCATGCTTCTAACAAACAGATCTGTTTTCTAAGAATCACTGCTTTTTTTAATTATGCATTAATATTTTGCAGCAAAACCAACAGCTGCTTCTGATTACTCTCATGAGAAGTAGTTTCCTAAAACTAATGATACTTAAACCCAAAAGACAGAACTGTTTCCATTAATATAACTTGTGCCTGAAGTCATTAATATTTCAAGTGTGAGCACGGAATTCTAAGATAAGAACACAGAACTGAACTGGAAATTGATGTGTCATGCACTCTAAAAAAATACTAATGTTAGATTTGTAGAGCAATGAAAACACGGAGGAAACACTATGAAAAACGGGCTGTTTACCTGCTCTTGGGTTTATAATTCCTGTGACTCATCCCAATCCCAAAGAGGCAGGAAGAAGCTTGTGCCCATGGCACCTCGCTGATCCCTCCCTCCGTTTAGCCATAAATGAGGTGATGCTGGCACCGCTGTCTCTTGCTGCTGGTCAATTTGGAGCTTTAGAGCAGCAGGTTTCTCTCAGGAGCATTTTCTATAGATACAACTGAGGAAAAACTGTCTTGAAGGGTAGTTGGATATAAAAATTAAAAGATACAAAAAGCAGTTGTCCCTAGCAAAGAGGCTGGGTGGAGCACGGGGTGAGAAAAAGGACAAGCATTGCTCTTGCCATCTGGGGGACAAACAGCTTTTTAAATATAATGGTGAATTTTTAGAGAATTGAAAAGAAATAAATCACCTCATATCTAAGTTTAGGTGAAGAGTATTTCAAGTTCTAAAAGAAGACATTGCACCACTGAAAATGAATTAAACCCACATGTATTCATTAAGTACATATGACAACTTTCAACTCATTGCTCAAATTTCACAGCTAAAATAACTTCAGAAGCTTGTTTATTACCCTATACAGTATAATTAATATATTTCCCTATTTAAATAGTGAAGAAGTGAAAGAAAAAGTCACATTTCATGGATTATTTTTTGATTCCAATGGTTAATAAAATCAGCATATAAAATACAGTGCAATTGAACATGTTATTATACAATGTAAATGTGCAAAGACAAACCAGTCATAAGCTCTAAGACAATCATTGGTTAAAAGAAAGGAATCTGATTAACTACTTATTTTCTACAAATCTAACTAAGTTTTTGTACATTAAATGAGCTCCCAAACTTAGTTTATATATGTATTAACTTTTTTTTCTCATTAGAATAAAGCAGTGAGAAATATTTCTAGAGCCTTTCTCTAGGAAAGCAAGTAAAAAGCAGAGATTCAAAACAAGTTCAAACCAAGAAAATAACTGAATACAAACTCAGTTTGCTGATACAATTGTGTGTATTCTGAGCCCTTGTCAGGATGGTAAGACAGTTAACATTTTTCACTGTTCCAAATTATTGAAAGACTGAGTCTAATTTTTTCTATTTCATGTCTCATTAAAGTTCATGTCTCATAAAATGTTCTCAGTCTTTTAGTAGCTTAATAAAATATTTACGTATCTTCTCGTTAGCAAGAAGATGAGTATAAAAAGGTACCTGCCAGAATACTAATCTGGAGATATTGCAGTCCAACTGCTTATTTTTCTTAGCAGGGAACCATAACCTTCAGGGCCAACACAACGGTGTCTGCAAAAGCAACGCAGAGAGGTCAGAGCCTGTTCCAAAGCCATCGCTCCTGCCAAAAGTCAGCTTTTCCCCTGGCATATCAAGATCCAAAAGCATGGGACTGCTCGGAGCAAAAGCAGGTTAAACTGAAGACAAAATGTACTCTTATTGCAAAATAAAAAATATTAGGTATATGCTTAACTGAGACAAGTGATTGGAATTTGTGGTTTTCACCTTAAATTTTGAGTGTACGTACATCCAGAAAGCTCCAGAATTTTGCTTTAGGAACTATCCCAATATTCAAAATGTAATATGAAGGCAACATTAATTACACAAAAACAGACCCTGCTATGCTTTGCTTTTTGTTTTGCCATGAAACTTTCCAGAATGGAGTTCTCACTTCTTAAATACAACAGAGCTGCATCAGGAGAAAAAGTATTGATCATTTAACGCCAAGGAGAAGAATTTTCTAGTGCTTGTTTTTGCGCTGTGATTCACTCAAACCATTTCACAAATTATAAGAAATACTCGAGAGACAAAGTATCAGGTATTTTGTGTAAGGCTTGATAAGGATTTTTCCAGTGGCTTTTTGGGGGACACCACCAGAGCCACTTTAAAAACACCTCACAGAGTTATCAGTTCTCACCGGACTCTCGCCAATTGAGGCTTCTCAGAGCCAGGGATGTGATCCAAGCTGAAAGAACAAACCAGCCCTGAGAGGAGGAGAGGGAGACACTTCCAGCAGAACTATAAACAGCAAATTGACCAGAAAACTTCTCTGGGATTCCACAGGAAGACACTCAGCTCCTTGCTGTACCTGATTCCCACACTGTACGACTGTATGGATCAGCCTGTGAATTCATACACTTCAATCTTCTGGATCCCACATCAATATCCTATTCTTAGGCTAAATTTCTCTAGTTTTTTGTGTTAATTTGCATTTAGGGAAAGCATATTTTTAAAAGATTTGCTTTAACCAATAAAAACATGTAGGTTTTACATGGATGAGAATATGATTTATATTCATGTTTAATTCAGTAGCTTAATGTAAATATTAAGGGAACAGTCTAAAGCAGAAAAGGAATTAATTTAATTGTAATAACACTTCTCTTTTATACAAGAGATTAGTCACAAAGGCAGTCAAAGTGAGAGGGGCAGGAATGCAAATGGATAACTTACAGTCAAACACTGGATTTTGCTCATTTGCAGAGCACTCCTGTTTCCATTTATAATCCAAGAAAAAGAACTAAATGATTTACAAATTGCCAAAAGCCCCAGAAAATAATCCACATTGGCAGAGGAGCCCAAATGACGAGCACAGCCAAGCTCCACAAGCAGCTAAAGCCCATCCTGGAGCTGCCACAGAAGGAGCGGATGCCCCGCAGGACCACAGCCAGCGGGACACCAAGATGGAAATAAAGCCAAAGAACGCCTTGCACTGCACAGATGTCCGAGCACAACGAGCAGCTCCTGGCTGGGCAGTTGAGGAGAGATCAGCGCTAATCCCAGCCCTTCGCCAGCAGCAAACCCTGGCTGGAGCACAGGGATTCATTCATGGCCAACTCCATCAGCTCGCGCTCACCGCACTCCACCAGGTCGGAGCAACAATCCTTCCGCTAATCCCATCAAGGGGATTTGATTTTATTCCTTTTTTTAAAATTCCATCTCTCACCGGCTCAGATAGCAGTATCAAATAGTGAGTAATACATTCAATGAGTTCCTTAATTAGCTGGGTGAAGGTGAAACAGAAACAGCTGAGTCAAATAATGAGATGTCAAGCTCGGCAGCTCAGAGCAAGGAGGGATTTGGGAGCGTTCTTCTGACAGAAAGGGAACCACAGTGCTTTTCCTACACACAACACTAAGGGATGTCATCTTTCCACTCCAGTCCCCCCAAAAATACCAGGTTTTGGAGGGAAAATACCAAAGTGAACTGACAAGAACAAGGAGAGCAGAAATTACTCACATCACAGCAAGCATCATAAAAATGTCATAGTCAATTAACAAGTTACCACTGGTTTGAAACAAAGCAAAGTAAAAGAAAAACAAAACAAAACCAAAAAACCACAAGCAAACAAAAAAAACCTCAAAAAACCCCAAAGAAACAAAACAACAAACAAAACCAAAACAAAACAAAAAACCCAAACAAAAACAAACAAAAAACCAAACCAAACAAACAAAGAAAAAACAAACAAAAAAACCAACAAAAAACCCAAACTAAACATTTTACAGTAAAATTAAGTAGAGAATAGAAAATACAAAACTGTTGCAATGTTGGGCAATGTTGGACAATGATCAACCAAGTAGGTTTATCCTCATTTAAGAAGAAGTTTTATTCTCCCATGTATCAAATAGCTAAACAAAACTGCCACTGATCTATTAATTAAATCTATTAATTAAATCCATTTCATTCTCCCCATTGCAATCCAGAGTTGGAGCAGGTCTGTTTTTCTGCCCTTAGCATCAGTTGAGGACTCTAGCAATCAGACAAAATTGCAGTGAAAACTAGCTAATGAATCGCGGCTTTATTTCTGTGTTTGGACAAGCAGCTGGATTTATCCCTGCTCTGCAGCCTCTCAGGGAGGATTCTGCCACTATAAAGGAGCATCCCATTACATTTTGGCCCGTGCAAGTTTCCAGGGGACTCTGCCAGAGACCCTGGGTAATGTCAGAAATTCAAAGCACTTTTTTCCAGTGGAGCCGAACAGAGAGAGTGGACTTATTTAGAAAAATAATAAGGTTAAAAAATTGTCAGTTGTTACAAAATCGTGATTTGCAACTCAAAACAAACATGGTTCATCCTCAAAGCCCAACTGGAAACCTGCAAGATAAACAGAGAAGGTTTGTCCCCTGACTAACGCCCCCTCACAATAAACAAGCTATGTAGTAATTGTTATATTTTTAATTCACCAAATCCATTGGATCCAGCCAACACTGGCATATCCCTGCACTATCCTGTATAAAAAATAAGTGCCTGTCTGTCAGTCATCCTTGCCAAAAGTAACTTCACAGTAAAAGTAAGCAAAAGTGAGAAAAAAAAATAGATGTAAAGAGAAGTGAGGGGGTGTCATGGGATAGGGGATTCATCCAATCAGGCAAGGCAGAATCCACAAAAAACCAGGAGTAGTCTGTCTGTCCCTTACTAACCTGAGCCCCCAAACTGCTGTTCCACAGCTGACAAGCTCCACAACAGCTTCATTGAAACCACAGTTAGCGATGATCCCCTGCAGCAGGTCACCCCCAGCGCCGAAGGGAACAGCTGGGGGAGTGTCAGTGTTTTCTGAGGGACAGCATCACAAATCCAGCCTTTCTGGACATTGTTCAGTCTGATTCTCCCACTCTGCACCCACACACAGGTCTCAGTTTCAAAAATATACTAAATTTGCCTTTTTTTCTTTTTTTTTTTAAGCGCATCAGAAATACTAAAACATCTTTATCCTGGAAACCTTAACCCATCGACTCCATTGCAAAGCACTCCATCAGCTCTCCACACTGCCAGACTAACAGAAGAGGCGATGGGACCTCATGGCATCAGAGTCGTTTTCCCATGGCAAATACTTCCAGAAAATCAAACAACCTCATGGACACAATCTATGTGCAGTATTTACACTGCAGGCACAGAATGGTTCATTACATACAAATAGTAAATATGAATGTAAACCTAATTGTTTTGCCTTCTAAAATATAGGAACAGAAGAGCAGTTCTCAGAGTTTAGTAAAATTTGGACTTCATCCTTTCCTTCCTCATTTATGGGTTACTTTTGCTATCATTTTTAAAACACCTTTTACATTCACTTCCAAAGCTTAAATCACTAAAAATCTCAGAAACAGCTATCTTAAAACATTGGAACTTGGAACATTTTGTACAGAGCTGACTTTAATTTCATTCAGAGCTGAATTTCTTTTTCTCTCACATTCACACTGGATATTTATAAATGGCTAAACCCCAAAACTGTTGCCTTAATAGATCTGCCTTTAATGAGCTGCCCAACTGATCCAGGCAGCAGCATCTCTGCCCTTAATGCAGCATTGCTCTGCAGACTCTCAGCAGCTCCACCCTTAGGATTTCCAGACACCAGGGCAAATGCCATGCACCTTGAAATGTCAAACATACGGCACAAAACTTAGAGGGGAAAAAAAATTGCAGAGTTTGCAAAAGACATAAAAATATTATTTCCTGCAGAAAGCATTAACATTGACAGGTACCATATTAAAGCTGAGCACTACAATTCAGGTTGTAGCATCTCCCTGAATGACCACCTAATTTTATTGGTAAAATTAAAGACCATTTTATATGAAGGACTGCATAATGGTGAATTTTGGGGTTGGTTTTGTCTCCTTAAAACCAAGAACTTTCCCAGCTGCAGTGCTCAGCTGGCTGGAGGAGCAATGGAACATTTCCTTGTTCCTGCAATCACTGTAGGAAAGAGAAGTTGTGTTTTTTTAATTCACGGTGTGAAGCTCTGCAAAAACAATCCCACACACGTGGAGTCAAAAAATGATGTAGTGAACACAGGGAAAGTATTCCATCCTGGAGCCTTCAGGCTTAAAGTAAATGACTTTTGATTAGACTCCTAAATTACTGCACATGTGGCTCCAGCAGTTGTCGGGAGTTATCAGATAACACAAACTTTACATGGAATCAGAACTAATTCCTGCACAGTGCTACTGCTGTAAAGGCTGCAACAACAATGGCAGACGTATCATTAAATGGGCAAACCTAGAAATATAATTAAATTAACTGATAATCATCTCTCTTCTTCTATCCAGGCTCTAATTTAATGCACTTGCAAATGTAATGAGGTTCACTGAATTGAAAAATACTGTGGAAATAACAGAAACAAGATTAAATTAATTGCACGACACACTGATAAGAAAGCTTGCTTCAAATTATGTGAAGCACATTTCTAAAAGCCATTAAGAGGCCAGTCACATATCATGCACCTTGATGACAAATAACACATTTAAATTATTTTTTTACCAGCTGAAATATCCTCTGTGTTTCCTGTAACCATATGCTAATTGGCTGGGGCTCTCTCATCTTCAGGTAAATAAACATGTGAAAAACACTTGGGCAGTGAAAAATTAAAATCTGGCAAACAACTAAAATGACTTCTGCTCAAATAATTTTCATGTAATTCACAGTATAGAATTTGAGACAGAGACATGCTAAATGCATTTATACCTTGCAGCAGCTTGGGTGAAAAAATTGTTTTCTTCCCTAAGAAACCACAATTTAAATTTCCACAAACAGGAATAAAGCATTCATTCTGAAGAAAAAATAACCAACTCTCAGTTCTGCCAGGAAGTGCTCTGGACAATGCAGCATCTCTGAAGCATCATCAAACATACAGCAGCCATCCATTTTTATTGAATTTTTTCTTAAAATGAACCCTGAACAGGAATTCCACTCTCTCTAGGTACCCTGTCCAAACACTTGACTGTATTTGATGCTTCAATTTAAGAAACAAGAAAATCCTTGTATAAAAACACATTGGATATTTTAGACAGTTTATCTGAAAGGAAACATTGTCTGGTGTTTGCGAGTAGACCAAAATTTCAAACACTAGTGGGAGCTGCAAGGCATCCAATGGCAAAGATTTCAGCGGAATCCTGTCAAGTAATTCCAGTTTTCTAGCTCCTTACCCCAAGTTTAACAACAAAGGATTTGCATTAGAATCCAGTGACAGGCCACTCAGGCCATGTTCCCCTGACAGCCTCACATTCCAGAGGGCTGGAATCAGAGCATCTTGTTTTAAAAAATAACCCTGAAAAGCAGACCGTGGCAACTCCACGTTGGGTTTCCAAGCTGCACTACACTGCAGTGACGAGGGGAATACAAAATCACAGCTGGCTAAGGCACTGCCGAGCTGGAGAGCAAAGAGGAAAGGAGAGCAAGGTCGAGAAATAGGGAATTAAATCCCAGGGCATCATCCTTTAATGCCAGGGCACTCGGGTCCTAACCCAACAAAAGGTCGAGCAGCCACTCTGAAGAAGGTGAGAATTCCACTAATATCAGCTCCTTGATGAAATGGAAGGCAAGCAATGACAGGGCTCAAAAGGCAGAAAATTCTGATGACACAAAACTTCGTGTTCTTGTTCTATCAAAGACCTTTGTAGAAAATTACCCAAAGGATGCTGAACCATTTTTCTCCCGGACTGGATTAATCTGACCTGGCTTTCAGTGTCTGGAGATGAGCTCTGCCAGGCTGGGCACCCTCTGCTGCTCACTGAGGCTTTTCCTGAGCAGGATTCTTTCTGGGGGCACTAGAGAGAACTGGAATAGTGACCAAACACCACATGCTTATTAATACACTCGAATTTAAATCTCATCCTGTTTGTACTGGAATTATCCCTTCCTATTTTGGGGTCTTTTAGATATTTTACTGAGTATTTATATAGAGTTCTATCACATCTTTCTAGCTTCTGTGTTTCTATAAACAGCCAGTTATGAGCTTTATTAAAGATCACTCTTGGGACTTCCTGTAGAAAAATTGGTCATTATTCACTAAATATTCAATTCTTAAGGAAGAGAATATGTGAAATTAGAGGTGTCTGGAGATACTTGGAGAGAATTCCAGGAGTGTTTGTGTAGTTATAAATAATGTTTCAAACGGGAAACTCACTGTTTATACTACATATAGGTCTTGTTACTTATGAAAAACAAGCATTATTCTGGGAACAGATGGTTTGTCAAGGTGGCCATATATGATTTTATTTTCTATTTTCAACATGCCTTCAGTATAACTTTAGTTCCAAAAGGATCTGGTCCTAAGATCCATTAAACACTGGCAATAGAGTAGAAATTGGTGTTAATTAGTCTGGGCCTTCTCCCAAATCTCTACCAATTAAACAAGTGTTTAGTGCTATTAAGCTTACATGTTATAAATCTTTGTCTGCATAACAGTGTTAGAAAATGGAAGAGGAGGAATGCAGGAAAGTAAGGAAATAGTAAAAAAAAAATAATACAACTGAAATGTTAAAAAAGAAAAGGAAAATCAGCTCCTTCCTTTTCTTCCCCTCTAAGCTCACCAGCACAAATAGGCATTTTAAAACTCACAACTCTGTGTGAGGTTAATATTATGGTTTTAGGGTTCAAAATAAATTTTACATGTCACATAACAGGGCAGAAAAAACTGAATTCCCGAAGGGTGACTTCCCTACACAGTCACATACATTGGTGGCACCATTTGTAACATAAGATGGTGATGCTGGGAGGAGGAGCGGGGTGGGAGGGGGGAGAAAAGCTTTCTAACCAACTTCGAGATAAAAATAAAATTCGGAAACTTGTACGAGAAATAGGAATCCCATGCAGAGCACTGAGATAACCACTAAACACAGAACACTTTTACATTCAGCAAGTCGTTTTGAACAGAGCTTGTGCTTTGAAGTGCTGGCTCAGAGCAGTGGCCCATCCTGTTCTGTGCCTCATCTCCCCCTCAGCTCATTCCAGGGGCTTCAAAGACAAAATGGCCTCTGTTCCCCACACCTATTTAATTTCTAAAAATCAGTTATGGCTAACCTACTGCTTATTTACGGATACTTAAATATCTATACAAATATTCACAGGAAAAATAAGTCATAATATATTCCTGAGAAAAAGGAAAATGTCTTTTTTTAAAAACTCACCACTCCACCAGTGCATCCACAACCAGTGGCTCCACAGCCTCTCCAGACCCTTGCTCTGGGGTTTGTGTAACCTCTTTGTCAACAGTTTTTTCCTAATATCTGGAAAGAACTTCCTGTGTCCATTATTGTTTCATTGCATTTCCACAGAGCCTGGCCCCATATTTTGTGTACATTTAGCTAATTAATAAAGGATCAGCTTGGTCCTCTAAACAGCCCCAGTTCCACCTGCACCTCTCCCTGCTTCACGTGCCTCGGTCAGGAGCAGACCCACAGGGAGAGCCAGCACCAAGCCCCCAACCAAATACGGGGGAATACAAAACCGTGCTGCCCTTGCTCTCTGAGACAGCCACTGAAACTTCAGCATTTTTTCTGTTTTGCAGGCAAGGTAATCAGCTAGGGATAGGAAGCCTTGATAAGGATGACAGATGCCTTTCATGAGCAGGAGCAGTGGCAGAGGCAGCAGGGGGAGCAGGCGACAAATTGCATTATGGTACCAGAGGCTCTCACAAGCCTTGATGAGTCTGCACCGGCTCCTGTGCCAGACACATCACGGCCAGAACTGGTCAGAGGGTAAATCTGTATGAGAACAGGAAATAATTGCCTAACAATAACAACATAATGGTCACCTCAGCTTTTAAAGATGATGGAACATCCCTATCCAGCTGGAGAGGAGATAATTTTTGGCTAACGTTCAGGAAGCAAGTGTTGGTTATGCTGGACCAGCAGAGAGAGGATGAACGGCCAATCTAATCACTGGCAGCTCTTCTCCTCACACATCTAATAAAGGGACATTTTGCACATGGCACATTTTTGATGAAGTGGAGGTGAAAATGCAAGACAGGAGTTTGCTAAAGGAGCAGGAAAAAGTGTGTTTTGCATAATCACTTTTAATAGGTGTAGGAAAATAAACGGAGGAAAGGTGAGGAGGATTTCAAACACGTTCAAGTCACGTGCAGCTGGGCTGTAGAAGAACACATCCATCATCATAATTGTTGCTTAGTCTTGAGCACTTGACAAGCAGAACATCTGTGTTTAGATAACACAGGCCTGGCTGGACCCTTCCAACACGCTTGGGATTGCTGCCCTGCTGTGGGAAGATCACAGCACAGGCTGAACTCCGCCTGTGAGTGTCCCTGGGACACGGGTGACAACAGCAGGGTGGGTGCTGCTGCTGCAAGGACCTGCTCTGTGGGACCTGCCTGCCTGCCTTGGGAACCCCCTGGGCTGCCACAGAACAAAAACCAGTGGAGTCTCTGCAGTCTGACTGTGGTTTCGTGGCTGTCCCTGACTCCTGCCTTGTCAGCTCCCACTCTCAGTGATGAAACGCCTCCTCCTGCCGAAGCTCCTGTCCCTGTGCAGGATCCAGCTGCTGTACGGACAGCTCCACAGCTGGCCAAGCAAACAGGGCAGGGCTGAAGAGACATTTAAATGACCAATACCGTGACCCAAGCACGACTCCACACTCAAGTCAGAGTGAAGAACTTTTTGGGAACCGAAAGGATAAACTCAAACAGCCCTTCTGAGGAAAGCAAAAGCCCCGAGGGCCCTCCCATGAGCTGATCCTTGTCCTGCTCCGAGTTCTGTTCCCACTGAGCGCTGCCGGAACCTGCTCTGGGAGCTCTGCTCTCTCCCAAGTCACAGAACCATTTTGCTTTCAAGTCAGGGACTCTAATGCACAGTTCAGTGCATAAGCAGAAAGACAAGGACAGCCAGAAAGGTCACTGCAATAATTAAAACTTACACCTCGTGAATTGCAGAGCGACTTTCCCCCTCTGTTTCTTGAAATGATGTGCACTTGTTGGTGTGGATGGTGGTGGAACCATGGAAAAAAACCAGCTTTTTCTTGCCTGACCTACCCAGCACATGCCAGGCCTCCAGGATGCAGCCCGGTCTCAGATTCCACAGAAAACAGCACCTCAATACATGTGTTTTCTCCTTGCTACTACAATTCTTTTCACAAACCTGACAGCCAAGCACATCGTACACAGAAAAAAGACACCTCAGGAGAGGGGTGGGAAAGCTGCTGTGGAAACCTCCAGAACGCAGCCTGCAATAAATCTAATGCTTACATATCATAAATCAGGCACAAGGAGGAGGGGTAATAAGGAATTGCAGCTGCAGGATTATTTGTGCTTAGTATTTATCACAGGATGAGATCATGCTCATAAAAGACTGGGCTTATGAGAGCAACACTGTAAATAATTTTTTTCCATCATTTTTTTCAATGCCTAGTGACAAAAAATCAGTTTATGTAAATATCAACATGTATCCTAAATAAAATAGCAGTTTGAGAATCTCAATTTTTAGAGAATTGTTTTAAAAATGTCTTTTCCCCCTCTGTTCTGACAGGTTACCATGGGATTTACCAGAACTCTTAATTTATGGAGATGTTTTCATTCTGTGTGTGAAAGGATGCATGCAAATACATTCTTGTCACACTGAATTCTAATTGCTAAATTCACAAAAGTGAAATTAGGAGAATACTTAAATACAATCACTGTATTTCTCACCTGATTTTCAAAATCAGATTATGCTTTTTGCAAACGACAGAGAACACTCCTTTAAGGTACTGAGGGCAGCAAATTCCACTGTTGTTTCAAATCTCTGGTTTTGAAACTGGAAAACTTCAGCTATGAAGCATTTTTGGTTTATTTATTTTATTCAGTGTCAAAAGGAAGAAATGTACTTTGTATTGAAAACTTGTTTGGGTCCCAATCTCAAACCTCTTAGTTCCAAGAAGTGAGGGAAATTCAGGGAACAGGTCCTTTATCCCAACTGCAGTTAAATTGGCTCAGCAATTTAATAATATTCCAGCCTCAGAATGAGCAAATTAGGAATGTTTCTCTTTTTATTTCCCTTTTTCACTTTTTTTCTGCTCTGCCCACTATAAACTTTTAACTATTGTGAAGGCTCAAGTTTATTTGCACTGATGCATTTGGAGAATAATGAGAACACAGCACCCCAATCTCAACAAAGCCCCTTCCCAGAAGGAGCAGCCATTCATCAGCCAGCCCTGCTGTATCATAGGAACTAGTTTAAAACCCCAGCACAATTTTTTAAAAAATCCTTTGGAGAGAAAACAGTTTCCCTAGAGATGATGCAGCTGGAGAAGTGAAATCAGAAGTACCAACAGAGAGAAAGAAAAACCTTTCTGTGGGAAGCAGCACCGCTCTCTGCCATGAAATAGCCAAGGATCCTTCAGGAATTACTCAACAAGTCTGAATGAAGAAGCTATTTGAGTACATATTAGATATTATATGGAGTATTAAATACTCAGCCTGGCACCCGCTGACCAAGGGAATATTGTTTAGAGTATTCTCTTCTGGGCACGTTATCAGCTAACCTCAAAATACAAAAACACTCTCCACCACCTCTCATCCTGAAAGAAAGGCAAAGCCCACCTCAATTAATCTCTTTCACTCTGTGTCATATTCCTGAAGATTGTTATGGAAAAAATGTAAGTGCTCAAAGACAGATGCACTGTAATCCCACGGGGACAATTGGTATCCTGAGCTCAAATATCTCATGGTTATCCCAAAAATTTGAGAAAATGGTGCAAACTGCAAGCACACATCACATTCACAATTATAAAGTAAAATTCTCTTCTTGATTAACTCAAAAAGGTCCCCAGTCTGTGTCTGATTTCTCTGTTTACAACTTGAGTTTCAGTCAAATCTGCTAGTTTATTACTTTGTCTGTATTCTTTCTTTCATCATATAAAGGATATCTTAGAAAACAAGCAAACAAAAAAAAACCAAACCCAAAGCAACACTAACACACAATTGATTTAGGGTTTCAAACTCCCATCTCTCAAAAGAACAACATTTCCATTTTAACAAGCAATAAAAGCCCCAGCAATCAGAAGCTCACTAGGACACATGAAGCATGTAAATCATAGTCAATCATGGCTCAGAAGTTCTCAAGCAGGCCGGCAATTATTGTCACTTCCCTGTATCCAAAACAGCTTTTTTCTAAAATGCCGTTTCCTTATTACTTCACTGTGAGGTCTTCTGTGTATGCAGCACCTCAGTTGTGTGGCTGAGTTATTATTAATCAAATAAATCATCTCTCTCCATGAACAAACTGCATTTCCTCTGATGGAGATGGCTGATTCATTACTTTGGCTTTCTTGTGTACAATGTGCAATCACCCACGTTGCCCCACTGAGTGACCCATCGTCACAAGGCTGAATTTCAGCATTGTAAAATTCTTTTGGACTGCAGAAGCAGCTCTGGTTGGGATATTCTGATTTGTGCTATTAGTCCCAGCCATGCTGATTTCCCAAGAATGGATGACATGTTTGTAAGCAGTATTAAATGTCCTTCACTTCAAATTGCTCGGTGTGGCCATCACTGATCTCCTGCCACCTGTCACAGCCATCAGCGATCAGATGAGAGGAGTTCACTTCTCTGTCAAACCCACCATCGCTCAAATTAAGACAATGAAGGGCTTTGAGAGAATTCCATCTACATCTTCCAGAAAATAGTCATGTGTTGCACTGAGGGCCAGGCAAAATAAAGTCTTGGAGAGACAAATGAGAAATTCTAAACACCTCTCACAGCACAATAGAAAAAAAAAAGGAATAATTGAAAAGAACAGTTCCATTTCCAGGAAAAAGAAATCTTATTAAGACAGGATTACTTTTAAAACTTTCAAGACAACCAGCAGCCTAGAGCTGCAGTTAAAATGGGTTTTGTTTTATGCATGTTGGGTGTGATTTTCTAATGTCTGAATGTGCACAGAAAGGCCATGTGTGAAGGTGTTCAAATGAAACCACTGAGGTTTCTAAACCTGATACTCACAAGCTGAACTTCTCTAATGCTACTACTTTAATTTTAAAACTGGAACAAATGCAAATATGCATCTTTAAAAGTTTTGAGGATCAATAAATTATAAAAAAAAAAAGAAAGAAAAATATGTAAACAAGTAATGTAAGGGTTTACCTTGTTTCATCAAGTTATCCTTAAATAAGCACGGGTGGATTGAAGACATCTTGCAACATATGCACATGTTTAGGTTAGAGTTTTGCTATGATAATATTCTCCCTTAGGATTATAATTCTGTTGAATCTCACTGTCACTGGAAACAGCCCCAGCCCACACCAGCCCAAGCAGCAGAACCCTCTCTAGAGCGAGTGCCCATTGAAAATACCTTGCAAAGCACACTTGAGACGTGGGGATCTGCTGAAGCACTGCTCAGGCCAGGAATTCAAATCTGCTCTCTGTGGCTGAAGAAATAATTTAGTCTTTCTGCACCTCTTGGAATAATATGTGCCAAGAAATTAATACTTTCTCTGAAATGACTCAAAAAGAAAATACTATGCATAACAAAACAGATATATATTTTCTTACTTCTAATCTCATCAGAACCATCTTCAAACCACATAGAATATTACATAACATAAATTAACCACATAATTACATTAATAAATAACTTTAACCATATTAACAACATAAATTAACCACAGCTAGACCAATCTCCATAGCACACACTCCTGGAGTCTGTTTCAGTAGCAAGAACCATGTTTTTGTAAAACTCATCCTGTTTTCTGAATTAACTTACACACACAATTTATGAATATCCTGGTTGTCTGTAACTTATTACTCTAATATTTATCATATTTCTCTAAGTCCTGGCACACAGAATTTAAACCTTATAACCTGGTACAACACATACAACTCCCCTGGGATTAAAAACCAAAATGTGTAGGTAGTGCTTTTATTGCTGTTGCAATAAAAGTCTGTATAAAATGGAATAAACCAACTCAAGAGAAAGAACTAGCTACCTACCACGTACCTTCCAGCCATTTTTTAAATCAGTAAAAAAATAGTTCTAACTCTGGTTTACAACTACTTCCACCTCAAGGCTTCTTTAAAAAACAAAACAAAACAACTTTGTACATGAATAGGAACAAACCAACACACTGCAAAATAATGTGATGTCTGTGAAACAAAAGAAAAAAAGACCTTTTCCCCAATTTATGGTTTTTTTGTTCCCTCAAATAACATTCCTCTCTATGGAAAGGGCTGTCAGTCACTGGAAGGGGCTGTCCAGGGAGGTTTGGAGTGCCAAGGACCCACTGGAGGTGGCACTCAGTGCTCTGGGCTGGGTGGCACGGTGGGGACAGGTTGGACTCTGTGATCTTGGAGGGGTTTTCCAGCCTTAGTGATTCTATGACTACAAAAAGCATGTAAAAAACAATGGGTTATTGATGAGCTCATCCAAACTGGGTAATTCAAATGTATTGAGAGTTGAACCTGTGTGATCTTCTCACAGAAAAGAATTTGGGGTGGGGGAATGGGTCCAAAATCATTATGCATTTTTAAAAATTCATAATTGTACCACAGTCTGATGTTGTGAAAGCTGGCATGAAAAGTGAAATGCAAAGTGTTGTTAACAAAGCTGCGAGATGAGGCTATTTTGGTAACATTTGGGGGTTTTGTTTTTGTAATTGCTTTTGCTATTATTTTTTTTGTTAAAACCCATAAATAATTGAAGAACAGCTATTTAATACGAATGACAAAAACTTTTAGTAATTAGCGTGTTTATGTTGTGCTCGCAAGGAACAACATTTTACAGTTACTGCCTTATAAGGAGGATATTTTCCATGCTGCAATTCCAGCTGCATCACAGACTTAACAGCCAAGCCTGTAATTGTTAAAAACAACTTTTAGCCATGCTGAAGGCACCCCTCAGACACAGGCAGTGCCCCAGACGGAATAAATGTGTGAGTTAGGAGGGGAAATGTGCTGCACGTCCCCCCTGCTCTGAGCTGGGGCTGGGGGCTAGCACAGCCCGCCTCGCTCCCAGCGGCTCGCAAAGGTTTTATGGTTTTGTAAAAGATTTCATGTCCTAATTTAATTGTCACAGTTCCAAGACTTTTCTGACTCCTTGGGAGCCCCGAGAGGCAGCCCGCTCAAATTCCTGGCCTCCAACCATAGCCATTATTAATGTCTCTCCCAGCAGAGAGGATTTGATTACAGCCCACTTTTGCTACCACAGCAAACCTGACACTGGTTCAGCGTTTGGGATTCTCCACCGAGTACGGGACAAGGCTGCTGACTGGCAATAACAGCTCCATCAGCTTCCCCCGAACAGGGCACCAGCTATTTAGGACAAGCCCAGGACTGAGAAAACATTTTACTCACACTGTTCTCCAGTGTTTACCTCATACTCCCGACTGGCTGCTTATGATGCTGTCAGACCCAGAAAAAATAGCAATTAACACACTATTTGTTGCTATCAGTGTGCTTTTTGTTTCATGTAATTTCGCAGTTTAATATCCTCGCTTTACCCAGAATATTTTATGCAATTCTTCACTCTTAATTTCCAGGCTTTCTTTGTCTGGTTCACGCCAGGCAGCAACAGGGGCAGAGTCCCTCTAGAGTTTACAGTTTTGGGATTTCAATTAGTTCTGTCCATCTGCTTTTCCACACAAAGATTTCAATGGTTTTGCAGCAGCTCACCTGGAGGAAATCAGCTACAATCCCTGGTCCATCCAAATCTTTACAAACCTGAAACAGCGGAGCCAAAGCTAGAATTGTCCATATTACATGGATACAAACGTTGCTAAGGAACCTGCATGAGCACTTCACTTGTTTCTAGATTCTCTGCTTGCAATGCTAGGCCACCTCTGAAAGGGGTAGGGTTTGATCTTTCCAAAACAGGACACGTGCACAAGCCCAGGGGGAGGGCAGGAGAGCAGGGAGGGAGAAGAAAAGCCCCAATTCCCATAAAATAAATAGAGAAATCTGATAGCTCGCAGCAAACACACAGCAGACAAACTGTCCACAACAGTGGAACAAAGAAGCAGGCTCTGGAGTTTATAGTAATTGGCACAGCAATTATTAAGACATATAGCACATGGCAAAATCAGTTCTGCCATCTGTGTCAGCTGTCCCCAGGTGGAAGATGGGCATGTTTTCCAATGTTCATCAGCACTAAGATTGCCACTCTGAGCCAAGTCTGGTTTTATTGGCTCCTATTAGTTCCAATGCTAAAAATCTATCAGCATTTCTATTTAAAACTCCTTGTAATAATACCAAAAACTCCAAAAGAAAAACCCACAAAAACACATAGTACTGGAAATTTTGGCTAACTGTAGTGCCTGCAGGGCAATTAACATCCTATGTTGTGTTTATAAATTGATTTTTATAATTGCTGACAGATTATTACATTTGTCAAAAATGCTGCATATAACAGGTTATACTGTAAGAGCAGTAGGAGCTGCTTCTCTGAAGCGTATTTAAGATCTGAGCCAGATAAAACACACAATACACTTCAATTGAAGACGAACATCAAGATCATGAGCAATAGAAAAGAATATTGTTTCTCTTTTAAATTCCTTAATAATTGCAGGGGCCTTTCTACGGGCTTCTCTTCTCTTCTCTTCTCTTCTCTTCTCTTCTCTTCTCTTCTCTTCTCTTCTCTTCTCTTCTCTTCTCTTCTCTTCTCTCCCCCTATACAGCCAATGCCTCCAGCCAAAGGGAGGGCCCATACCCAGAGCAATCTGTCCCAGCACTTTACAAACAGTGTCTGAATGATTTCCAGTCACCAAGATCAATTTGCTGGGCTGGAGAAGCCATCTGCCCTCTTTGTGCTGTGATGGTGAACCATGGGCAGAGGGCTGGGGAGCGCCTTGGAGCAAGGCAAGGGTTGGCTCCAGGGCTGCAGGTGGGAACGGTGTCCATTGGGTGGCACAGAGATGGTTGTACCTGGAGCTGCTCCTCCTCCTCTGCTTACACATCCACAGGTAAATCCACATCTGTAAATGTGTAAATCCACATCTGCAAATGTGTAAATCCACATCTGCAAATGTGCAAATCCACATCTGTAAATGTGCAAATCCACATCTGTAAATGTGTAAATCCATGTTTTTCTTTCCCAGGACAGCTGGGCTATCAGTAATCACACTCATTTGCAGAGAGGATTGTCACAGCAGCCTCTGTCTCAGGGATCACGAGGCAAGTGGTTCTTGGCATTTATTTGTGTGGTAACAAGAGTTTCACATGGAACTCCCTCACGCTGCGAGCAAAACAAACCTCAGGCAAGGCATGAGGGAGATGATTTGGAGTCAACAGAGAAAAGCCACTTGGTGGGAGCTCCTGTAGGACTTCCCACTTCATGAGTCACACAGCAGTCACAGGGACTTGTCACAGAATTTACTTCTGCAAGCTCCAAAGGACGACTGTCTTTAAATCAGACACGTTAAGTGCACTACATCTTCTCTTCAAAAGCAGCTACATTCTGGAACACCTACACATCCAGAATAAATTAGCTTTCCTATTCAGTGGTGTCAACAGTGGTAAGCCCCAGAGAATAAGGGAGAAAGAGTAATGCTAGCCTATGCCAAAATACTTATTAATTACACCTTCTTTCAGATGCCTCCCTTGCTGAAAGGCTGTTTGGTGCCACATGAAATAAGGAATAACACGAAGTCTCTAATAAGGTATTTATGACACTAAGCAATAATTTAGAAATTGCCCTCAATTTTTACTTATTGTTCACTGAAGCAGTGTTCAGCAATGCTATCTAAAGGAGGAAAACATATTATCTGTTAAACTTTTCTCTGCACAGAGCTCCCTGCTGAACACCAAAGAAGAATCTAATCTAAGGTCAAAGAGGTAACTCTGCTATGAGGTATTTATCTGCTGGCCGCCCCCCTGAGATGTCAATAAAAGCAGCTGACAGTGTCAATTGTGACACTTTTTCTGTAGCGGGCATCTGTCCATTACCAGGTGGAGAGAAAACCTCAGCTCATTTCATACATGAAACTGGAGAGCTGTCATCTGGTAACAGATTTTTATTACTACCAGGAGTGTATTTGAATTCAAAGTAATGACCTGGAAGTACAAAATTCCATATTCTATAATCCCACAAGCCATGCAATTCTCCCTCTTCAGTTACTGCTGAATATCTCTATGGCTTCCTCTGCTGCTCCTGATTTAATATAATGCTATCAACAAACCTCCTCAGTGAACAGGGTCATGGCAAGATTTACAGTGCTTTTCCACAGGCCTGCAGGTGAATTTATTTTACCCAATATATCCATTTAGACCCATTTTCCTCAGAACATTATTCTTCAAAGACAACTTAGGGAGTTCTTCAGCATCAGATAAAAGTCAGGCTAAGTGGTGCAAAGATGACAAGGTGTCCTGCATGACCTTAATCAGAAGTTTAAGTGCAGGATAAAAGTGAGAACTGAACCGAGAGCCACTACCCCAACTGTCTTTTTTAAACGTCAAGGAGACAAATGTTGCTGCTCAGACATGTTTTTTTTCCCTCCAGTCTGACACCCACGGCTTGTGGATTGGATTCAGCAAGCAAGGATCGGAGCAATATTCTGAGAAAAGCAGTGTCACTCACCAAACCTCAACGCACTATGTGAGAAAGCTCAGGGCGTCCTGTAATGACAATGGACAGCAGCATTAATGGGAAAGCAGATGAATTTTAGAGATGTTTAATGCACAGTGTGTCACTGATCCAGCCTAAAGCAAGCCCTCTCTGCCCTTCCCCTTCTGTTCCACACATCCCAACCCCCAGCTGCCTTTTTCTGTCCTGCCTGGTGTCACACACACACAGGCACAGCTCCGGCAGAACCAGAACTTCCCAATTATTACAAAGCTATGGGGAGAATTAAAAGCAGCTCTCCAGAGATGGAGAGGTGCTTCTGACAAGGGCATGGTGTGACAGGACAAGGGGAAAGGTTTCACAAGGACAGAGCAGGCTTGGATGGGATCTTGGGAAGGAATTGTTCCCTGGGAGGGTGGGCAGGCCCTGGCCCAGGGTGCCCAGAGCAGCTGGGGCTGCCCCTGGATCCCTGGCAGTGCCCAAGGCTGGGGTGGACATTGGCGCTTGGAGCAGCCTGGGATGGTGGAAATGTCCCTGCCATGGTGGGGGTGGCACAAGATGAGCTTTAATGTCCCTTCCAACCCAGACCATTCTGTGATTGCATGATTCTGTTATTTAACTCTAATCAAACCCCTGCAGATTAGCTGTGAGTTAATAAAGTAACCTGGTTTTAGAAGGCTTTTTCCTGAATATTTGGCCTCTGGCTTTACAGTTGCAGACAAAACATCAAATAATGAAACTCTTCTTTCCACGCACACTCAACACACAACAGAACCCATTAGCTTTCAATATCATGAAAACAAATTGCTTGAATTTCCAACTTCTTATTTTGTAAATAAAAACAAATTGCTAAAAAATAACAAATTTTGGCACCGTATGGACCCAATTAAACCTCCATTTCAGCAGAATTTAAAAAAACAGCTAAAACTAATCTAACAGAGCAATATTAAAACTGGACTTTTTATTCTGTGTGGCAGTGAGAATGACATTAAAATGGCTTTAAAACACCCAGATAACTGAACAAGATAAAAAAGCATAACTTCATAACCAAATTGAAGATAAGGAGAAAACACAGAAATACAAAACTTCAGGAGTGCCCTGACCGTGGTTCTGGGGAGGCGCTGGTTCAAGAATGGCAGAAAGTAAAGAAAACCCTTCAGACAGCCCAAAACACCCCTGTAGTGCAGAGGGCCCCAGGACCCTTCAGCCTCTGTGAGGAAAAGGCACTGGAGAGAATAATTCACACTTGCCCTGACTTCCCGACTTCTGGAGGGCTTTAAATGTGGATGGAGAAAGGTCCTGCTGGAACAGAGCAGCCAAACACAAACTTTATGCATATTCATAAGGCAAAACTAACTTTTGGAGCTGCTGGTAATTGAAACAGAGATAAAAGTGAGAGCAGGGAGAAAGTTTCACATGGATGAAATAAAACTGAGTGATGTGACAGCTTTGATCACTGCTCAGGAGCTGGAAAACAAAACTGCCCAGGAGCCTCAGCACAGACACACAGTCTGCCAAGAGAAGCCTTCCTGGGGAACACAGGCAGGCAGGAAAGAGGTAAAAGAGGACGTGGAGCCTGCTGAAACTTCGGGGAACCAAAAAAAAAAGACTGTACCAAAATAAAGCACTATTTGGGAGGAATTCAGAATTTTTTAATCCATAAAAGCAAAGCTGAATGTTCTTGATCCACTAAGTNCAAAATAAAGCACTATTTGGGAGGAATTCAGAGGGGTTTATCCAAAAAAGCGAAGCTGGATGTTCTTGATCCACTGAGCCTGCCAGCAGAAGCAATCAAACTGAGACAGAGCTCTGTCTTGAGTGCAGAATTGTGTTCAGGGGAAAGATTGTCTGTTCAACATTAATGTAAACCCCGGAGTAATTAAGTCCTTTTTAGTTTTCATAACCAATAATCATCACCTGCAGAGGATATTTAACCTTTTGCACCTGACTTTGGTAATATAAGGAACTGAAATGTACTGCAATAACCCTCATTTATATCTATCTATGATATGACTCCTTCTCTTTTACATATATATATATGTACTTACTTCCATGTGTACATGCATGTGTTTGTAGGAAATATGCCTGTTAATCAATATTTATCATTCTGTGGTAACTGAAAAACGACCATGACAGTAGATATACAAGAGAAAACAGAGATCAAACTGAAGGAAGAGACTACATGAGATACCTGCTCTGTTTGGAGCAATTCCTTTTTGTTAGCTTATTAAATGAGAATGATTGAACATTTTGGGAACAGCTGCCTTGTTAAAGACTCAACATCCCCAGCCTTTCACTGATGTGCAAGGGCAACAGTGTTCATCCCTCAAGATCTCTCCCCAGCGATATGTTAGGAATTATATTCCTGATGTTCACGAATTTCTATAAAACACAGTGGGAAAAGGAAACAGAAACACTTAGAAAAGCTACTCAGATAAAAGGGGAGCCTTTTTCTAGTTGATAAATGCATTCAGTAGCACATTTCTTTTATGTAATCCCTCTTCAGACAGTAGAAGGAAGCCTCTGCAGAATTTTTTTTTTAAATAGATGAAACATGAATCATTTTATCTTTAAATTACATAACACGAATGCAAATTAATCAGTATCCTTAGACAACTGCAAAGTTGATAAAGTGGCTCTTAAAGCCAGAAGATACCAGAACTGTTAAGCAGTTCTTTGTTACACTGCCTGTAACCCTTAATATTTCTCAAAAGCAACAAGAGAAAAGCTGGAGACATTAATATCCATTAGAGGGAAAAGCCTGCTAGGGCTCTGCGTGCCCTGGCTGGGCTGGAATCGATAGGTTACTTGTTCAATAGAGGGCATGCATTGCTTTTGCTCCCAGACAAACACATGGAAGTTCTGGTTTGTTTCTGCCATGGAGCAGCTCTTTCTCATCCCAGCTTTTCTTGGTCTTTCCTTCCACAGAGGAACGAGCCCAGGACTTCTTGATGATGAAGGGGAGCCTTCATTTTTCAGAAAAATGGCTGCTGCTTGTCTGACATAAAGCACCACTTGAGGATGAAGCAATGGTATGAAAGGGGCAACAGAAGCAAAAAGCAAGGGGGAAAAAAATAACTTCCAGTGCAGTCCCTGTTTCTTCAGGGAGTAAACGATTTAACTCTGTGCAGGTAATCAGCAAAGGGTTGGGGAAAAAAAATGTGCAGCTGGCTAAGAAAGGCCCAGGAGCTGGGGGCAGTGGCAGTGTAGCCAAAATATCAGTTTTAAGCTGGAGAAAATTAAGAGAATCTCCCCTCCCTCCTTTCCCACTTCTCTCCTTCTTCCACAAGGAAAATGTGTCTGAGCCCTTCACAACAGCATCTGAGAATTCGGGTGGGTTTTTTTGTGTGAGTACAGACTCTGGTTTTAGCTGATGGGATCTCTGATGAGGGTTGAAATGCTGCCATGAGAATAAAAGGGATCCACAATACTGTGTTCTGACATAACTGAAGCTGGAAAGAAAAAAGGGAGAGGGGAGGGAAAAAAAAGTCAAAGAGAAAAGGGAAGAAAACAAAGGAAAAAAGCAGAGGGCTGAGCAGGAAGGGAAAAATAAAAATGGGTAACTGATAGTAGAAAAAGCAAGAGAGGTAACGGATTGACAGAGGAGGGTGTCCGCAATAAATGCCAGCAATTCCCTGGAATCAGTGCAGAGCCTCAAGTTCCACACATGATTGTCTGTTAGCAGAAAGGATGAACACCTACATTTATTATGGTTCTTCCCAGTCAAAGATCACAGGGGTCAGAGAAGAGGGAAGGGCTGTGTGCAGGAAAGGTGGAAGAAATGCAGCAGCTAGGAAAGAGAAATATTTGAATTATTGAAAAACAGCTCATTATTTTCCCTCGACTACATGATCTCAGTAATGTTTCCCTGGCATTAATGAACATCTCTGCTATGCAGGCAAAGAGGTGGCTGGTGATCCACTCAGACATTGCAGTTACATTTCCCTTCAGGCTCTGCCATTGAGGAACTTTTGGCTCTGCGTGTTTCTGGAGTGAGAGCCCCGAGAGAGTTCAAATCAATTCTGCAGGTCAGAACAACGTGGTTCAAACATTCAGTGCTGGCTCTCTCTGCTCAGCAGGGCCAGAACATCCCTGTTCCAGGGCTGGTGCAATCACAAGGACCTGCAGGTCCTTTATTACAGACAGCCACAGCCAGCAGCAAGGCTGTTTAATGGAAAAAAACATCCTTAATGCTTGTTTGGGTCATCCTGATGAGCACAGCTCATCTTTACCCCCATCCCAACGCCTGCATCCCACCAGGTTAGCTCCAAACCAACCCAAGGTGGGATGGTTAAAAGCTCCAATCACAAACCAGCTCTAAAGTCTTAAAATAAGAAGAAAAACCCACAAGGAGCTGATGGAATATTCCATCATTATCACCATTTTCCATCACTATTTTGATTTATGACCAGCATCTGTAGCACAGTGCAGGCAGTCTCTTTAAACACCTGCAGCCTAAAAGGAGGAATTTTAATATGCAGCTTTATTAAGGAAATAAAAGCAACTGTGAGCCACTGGGGAGCAACATTCACAAACTGACACCCACCTCTTGCCAGGAGAGATGCAGTGTGCACCCATTCCTCAGATTATTCCTGCCCACACAACATCCTAACCCACCCCCAGCTGGATGCAAATTACTCCTGGATCAACCCTGCTACCTTGCAGTGCTTCCACTGTTTGCTGGTGTCCCATCCTCATATCTCTTTTTAGTTATCATAAGTGTAGGGTGTTAGGGTTGTAAAAAAATCCCTACTAAATTACAGAGAATTTGGGGAAACCCAAGCCCTGTAAAATGAAGGGGTTTTAATAAATGTGCAACATGCTGTACAATTGCGTACTGCGATGTATTTTGAAAACAAAAATTCTAAGCCTGGTGGCAAGTACACAGGAACTCACTGCCTGAGTGAAAGAAAAACTTGTCCTTTAACCTAAAACCCACATTTGATAGCAAATGTTTTAGTGCACAAAATGTGTGTCTCCAGTACAGGACATAACACTACAGGATCAAGCTGACTGAGAGGAGTTTACCAGGCAAAAGCCAGGAAAACTCTCCATCCTTACCTGTGTCTCAGGAGTCTGGACCCCTGGACAATGGACACTCTTAATCTCATAAAAAAACAGAGATAATACAGTCTACAACTAATAGTGATAGTTAGTTTCAGGTGTTTTTCCCTCTTAAAATAACCAATAGAATCACAAATATGCACGTTTAGACCTGGGCATCAAAAAATTGTGCTTACCCACAAATAAGAGATGTTCCCACAGCTTTTTGTTCCCCACGTGTCTGTCACAATTATCCAGGAATAAATTACAGAGCTAAAATATCTTTCACAATTCCTGTTGTCCAGAAGAACCATGCTGAAAACGTTATTTTTCTGCCACTTCCATTATGTTTTAATACAATTTTAGTGCTTCCAAGCAGTAGATTCTGAGGCACGGTTCATGGCAAGCGATGTTGAATTTCATCCTGGCTGCCCCAGTGCTGCCCAGACAGGTTGGTTTGCACTCCAGCTTCTGACAATTTAAACTTTTCTCCCTTTGCTGCTCCATGGGAATCGCTGATTAGTTCAGTGTGGGTGGTTAAAGGGTCAGTTCCTTTGTACAAAGCAAGGGTGTTAAACTGTAACTGCTGGTGATTAAGGCCATTAGGGTGCAAGCAGACACAGGGATGTGTTTATTACTTTTGTTGGAAGCCTCCTAAAAATAAAAGCCAAGCCTTCCAGTTCCTGCTTTCAAAACCCCTGGCACTGAAATACAGAGGACGATGCTCCCTAGCAAACAGTGAATGCAGTAAAAATCCTCTCAGTAACTGAATGTGCTTTCAATATTATTTTAGTTATATTTATTCTTGCTTTCTCTTTTTACTGCCTTCTTTGATTTCCTTCCTTCTGTTATTTCTGACTGGAGCTCTGCAATTCTCCATCACATCCTGAACCAATGCTCTGCTGGTGGCTCATTGTTTACTGCATTTCTGACTTGCATGTCTTCCTACTGCAGAATCGATACAGGATTTGGATTTAACATAAAAAGTGAGTGCTAACAGTGCTTTATTCTGTAGCTAATAACACTACCAGATTATTACTTTTTATGCCCAATAAAAAATGAGGAACTGCCAACTATGGCAGCCAAGGCAAAACCGCAGCCTGAATCTCAGAAATAAACCTTAAAAGCCCAAAGTGCATGTTGGGCACCCCATAAGCTGACTTTACTACCCACATTACTGGGGTTTACCTACCCCTGTTACTGGGGTAAAACCCCTGTTACTGGGGTTTATCTACCCCCTGTTACTGGGGTAAAACCCCTGTTACTGGGGTTTACCTACCCCTGTTACTGGGTTTATCTACCCCTGTTACTGGGGTAAAACCCCTGTTACTGGGTTTACCTACCCCTGTTACTGGGGTTTATCTACCCACCCCTCTTACTGGGTTTTACCTACCCCTCTTACTGGGTTTTATCTATGCCATGTTACTGGGGTTTATCTACCCCTGTTACTGAGTTTACCTACCCCCTGTTACTGGGTTTTACCTACCCCTGTTACTGGCTTTTACCTACCCCTGTTACTGGGTTTTACCTACCCCTGTTACTGGGTTTTACCTACCCCACATTACTGGGTTTTATCTCCATGCAATGGTAATTAATGCTACAAACTAGGTTTTAATGCAGAGAGCGTCACCTAACCTTTTACCAGGATGTCTACAGAAGAGCACAGCAGAAAAATCAGCTCAAACCCCAGAATATTCTAAAGGATCATCCCAAGGAAACTATTAACAAAACTGCAGAGCAAGGGAGAGCAGCACAGCACTGCAGTGTCCGTGTGGAACTCTGAGCCAAAACACCAGAAAGCCGGGATTGGTTTTGTGTGAGGCAGTTGGGCAGCTGGGAAGGCTGGGAAAGTTGGGAAAGCTGGGAAAGTTGGGAAGGCTGGGAAGGCTGAGGAGGCTGGGAAGGCTGGGAAAGCCGGGAAGGCTGGGAAAGGTGGGAAGGCTGGGAAGACTGGGAAAGCTGGGAAAGCTGCGAAAGTTGAGAAGGCTGGGAAGGCGGATCACTGCTCAGGCTCGGGAGCAGGGCACAAAGCAGAGCAGCTGCTTTAGCCAGCAGTAGCTGGACACGCTCGCTCAAGAGGCAGAGATTTGGATTTAGGAAAAGCGACACAGAAGCTCGAATGCTGGAGAAACAGAACTGCCATCGGTCTTTGCTGATGAACAGAACTTGAACTCTTTTTGGTGATGGCTTGGAGTTTTGGGACCGTGGGATGTTAGTTAAAATACAGACTTACGTAAAAAGTGCAAGAGTAATTCCCTTGAGAAGACTGATGGCCAGGAACTGGGGAGGATTTACAGGTGCAGCAAATTGCCCAAACTTTCAGGGACACACAGATACCGTGTCTGCGTGCACACACACTTACATGTGTTAATTTATACATGCTATACATGCTTTCACAGAGGTCTGATGAAGCTTCATTAACAAGGAATGTGTCCTAATAATCATGTTATAACCTGTGCACTTATCCATCCCCCCAGCTAAGATTGTTTTTGATCATCATCTTCCATCACTGCTGTGATTGCAAGCCTGCCTATATCCCCATTTTCAGGCTTTATTCACACAAATGCACCTTTAAGAGACTTTTGTTCATATTTGTCATACGTGCCTCAAATTGCTGCTTCAATACTCAGAGTCACTTTAGTAAGTCTCATTGCCATATTCTCATTTTGCTTCAAAATAGCACTTGGAGACACACAAATTAAATAACAAGCCCTATTTTCTTTACACAGCAGCACAGTCAGCACTGGATAAAATATTTGTTATTCCGACTGTAAATTTTCCCGGGGATAATATGTGTCTCTTAGATATTAAAGCAAAATACTTGTCCTGCAAACTATAAAGGTTGAATATCATTTTTTCACCAGAAAATTTGGCAGAAATAGTCTAGAAGTGGTTAATTCTGTGCAGATCAAGTCCTTAGAAGCAAGATGATGTTAATAATTACAGGAAAAATTAGATATAGTTGCGTTTAAACAAGTGCCACATGAAACACGCTTGACCATCTGGTAAAACTGTCTTAGGGTAGGATGCTGGCAGATATTGCATAATCATCTGCATATGACAGATAATTTTAGCCAAATCTAAATTAAAAAAATGTTCTCATACTTCTTAAGAAAAAAAAAATTAAACTGCTTTTCAAACTTAATACATACCTGAAGTTACTTAATATTAACACTGTCAGAATTCCATATGAAAACTACGACGCTAAAGACACAAAAAAGAAAAACTACCTTTCTTTTTACTGTTGTCTATGTATTTTGAACAACAGATTGTTCTGCCTAGAATTCCTCATGTATTTTATTCCTTCAAACCTTTCCAAGGCAGTGGCTTAGAAAAAGTTAACACATCAAACATTCTTCTGCACCTATAGCTTAATGATCTGGGATGTGAGAGATTTGGAATTCCACTGGAAAGGTTTGCTGGAACAGAAAAATATCCCCAGTTGGTGAAGGTTGTCCTTGCAGAGCAGGTGGTGAAGTTTCCTAATTTATACAGAAATCTATGCAGTCATATCTCATTTAACTGTGTTGATTTACACTTCATTATTTAAACACTGCACAAAAAAAAAGTGCACTACAACAAAATGTTATCAGTACTGAAGGTCATTCTCTAAATAATACAATGAAACATATTTCCTAAAGCCAACCATTACAAAAAATAAAAAAATAAAAGGGGGGAAAGAAAAAAAACCACAAAAATTACTTGGAGGTCTAAAAAAACCAAATATTGTTATTGAAAACAATTGATTTTCATAGTAATTATTCTAAATACGATATGGAATTAAATTTTACTGAAGAGATTTGATTTTCCTTAAATACATTGGAACAGCTGAGAAGGAATAGAAAACCTGTAAAACAAGTTACCAAAAAAAAAAAAAAAAAAATCAGGAAAAGAACAGCCCTTCAGGATTGGAATCTCTGGAAGGACAGCATTTGCTGTCTGTGCAGTCAGACAAAATTCCAGCCACACAGGAATGCCACAGCACCTTCAATCCTGCCGCTGCCCGGGTAATTAATGTTGGACCCAATTAATGAGTGACTGAGGTGGGAGGGAGCACGTGAGGGCTCCATCCACACCCTGCCCACAGCACGGTTCATTTACAGCTCAAAGCAAACTGCTCCACATTTTGTTCTGGGAACTGCTGGTGACCCCCAGGGGAGTCCCCGGGCTCCCCCTGCTCCCAGCCCAGCCGGGATTCCCGGGGCTGCAGCTTCCGACTCCTGGTTTTTGCTGCTCACTATAACCCCACTGCAGCAGCGTATTAAAAATTACTACAGTAGAAGAAGCTCCCCATCCTAAGTGGCGGCTGCAGTGGTTTTAAACAAATGCTGTGTGGATGGAGGCAAATCCATGACCCAGCATATTTTTATCTATGACCTAACACGGCTCGATTTTCAGTTTTCCCACACGTTAGACTAAAACATTATTGAATCACTGCAGCGCCCAAAGCAACTGGTACTTGTCCCACCAAGTACAAGCATCTTGCTGAGGAAAACTAAGCTTCAATCAAGCCCCCATGCTAAGTTTCTTTCACATCCTCTCTTCTATAATTTCACCACACAATTCATTGGCCAGTCTGGTTCTCTGAGCATTACTTTCAAATAAACCACAAGGTCAGGAGCAATGGGAGCTTCTTTAGGATACTGGTTTTTCTGCACCCCAAGACAGACCACGCCTTGTTTCTCCTCAAGAACTTCAGAAAATGTTCTCTTTACCACCTTGTGTTTGTGAAGGGAATATCCTCCTACAACCTAACTTCAGAGTGCCATGATGAACCCAGACCCCTTCACTGCCCTGCTGCAGCCCAAAGGCACCAGCAAGCACCTGTGGCCCAAGAACATCAGAAATAACTGCTGGGATGTGCCCTATGCTGGATACAACCCTGGAAAAGTGTTCCAAAGGCAAATTTGTCTCCTGTCTCCCAAGTGGCCTAGCCATGGACTTCCACAAAGAGATCTGTGTGTTCTCTGCTGTTTAGCATCCACAGGGATGGCTGTGATAAACCACACATGTGCTTCACAGGTATCCATTGAGAATCTCATCTATCAGGAGTTTGTTCCCAGCTTTCCCAGATGGACTTCTGATTATGGTTTGCCTAAAAGGAAAAAGGAAAGCAAAGAATCTGATTCTGAAGAATCTCTACATGGAATGTATTGCAAACAGCATTGGAAAGCCTTCAGACGAAATGGTAATTTTGTTGCAAAGGTTTTAAATTGAAATATACAATAGGATGAAAAATAACAGATGAAACAAATAAGGGGAGGCCAGATTCAAGGAGGGAAGGAAAGCAGAGGGATTGATAGAATTGATGTGACTGGAGCCCCCCAAATGCCAGTGCAGCATTCCACAGGCTGTACAGGGCGAGCAGGGTGCTGACAACATGACTAAAGTGAAACTGCTACACTACCGTGTAGTATTTGGGTAAAATACATATAAGATGGCTTAGAAGAAAGAAATACCAAAAAGCTTGTGGAAAAATGCAGAAAAAGAAACTTTCAAAAGAGTCGAAGGTCATGTCCTCAGAACAATGTAATTTAACATCGGCAGCAGAGCCGGCTATTAGTGAAAACAAGTGAATAAAGAAACTTCAGCATCATGAAAGAGTGTAATGAAACTCAATCAGTGGAAAGGCAAATAACTCCAAGCAACAGCTTTGATACTGCAATTTCCCCTTGGATAGTTTTACTGCAAGAACAACTTAATTCCTCCTCATAATGACAACCCATTAGACCAACAGCTATTGCTGCTGTCACCTATAAAAGCTTTGCTGTGCCAGACAGAATTCCAAAAGTATTCCTTACAAACAACACAATCACTTCTTTCTTACCATGACAAAACTGGAGGTATTCACCCATTCGTGAACTACAAAAATTAAGACAACTTTCTGCCACGTTCAGTCAATTCCCATCCTCCCCACACTATTAATAAGGAAAAGACAATCCAATCAAATAACAGCAGGAAATCATAGGCTGTGGGATCCAGCACCAATATTTCAGTCACCTCACTACAACAGGCATGGGCGCAGCCTCTCCTTGTTCATTAATGATGATTATCTCATTAATGATTATCCTCATTAATGATCACTGCTGGGTGGGGCAGTGCCATCAGCTGCAGCACGGAGCAGGATCATCCTCAGGTACCACATCCTGCTCATGTCTCACATCTGTGTCCATCAGTGCTTCAAAAATTCAGGAGCATCTTTCAGGTACAAAGAAAAAGGCAGCTTCAATAGAGAGAGCTAAATTCTGGCCCAGTACTAATTTGGGGGTGCTGGGGTGGTGTTGTTTGTTTTCTTTGTGTTGGTATTTAGAATTTCGTTATTATTTACCACAAAGAAGAGATAAAAGGAAGTATGTGCAGTGAGATACTTATTAAGCCAAAAGCAGTATTTTCCCCTTTTATTTCCCCTTTTCTCCATCACACCTTCAACGAACATAAACACAGCTACTGAGGTATCTGAAAACTTAACAACAAAAAAATATGGAGTTTTAATAGTTTTAGGTGCAGGTTATGATAGCAGATGAAAGCTCCACTTTGTGTTAACTGACCGCGTTTCCTTCCTATCATTGAAAGTGCATCAGCTGGCACCTTCACACCCTGTAGCTTAGTTTAGGTACAATATTGTTCTGAATAGAGACACATAAAATCATGTGTGAACCGGCAATTTAGGTAATGAGAATCACTAAGAGGGAAAATGATGCTGTCATGAATGCATCAGTTATCAGTGAATGCATCTGAAAAGGTCCTGCCCAAGACCAGTGGGAGAAAAATAACAAAACCAGAAGTGTCAGCAGAACACATTTTGTCCCTGTGTTATCTTCCTCCCCGGGACACTTTGCAAGCAGTGGTTGTTTGTTACGTTATCTGAACAGTGCACAGGGTCTCACATGCAGATTGCTGGAGACACTTTTTAAATTTATCATGATGAAATGATGCATAAGCTTGTTCTAACAGTGATATGTAGCTTTTTAATTGTTGCTCTGCTGACGTCACAAAGCTGAGATTTTCAGCACTTTCAAGGTTGGCTCCTGCAGTGTTGGACCTTAAAGCAGTTTTTCTGATTTAGCAAAGTAGGTCACTGTCACCTCAGCTTGGATTCCACCATCTTGCCTTTTCCTTAATGACTGCACAGTGGAAGGACTCTCCGTGCTTCCAGTGCAGATTCACTCACACCAAACTGTCTGCAGTACAGTGAAGCTGAATTTGTACTTCCCACGAGGACCAAAATTTAAAAAAAAATCCCTACTTTGTAAGTAAACACTGGGGTTTGTGCAATTCGTCTTTATATCAGGTTTCAATGTCAGTTATGTCTGGGGTAAAATTTCATCTTTACATGAAGTGTTTTTCCTATTAACAAGACAACAAGCCACAAGACCATGGAAATGCTATTTACTACAGCAAAGACAGAAAGATCCACATCAAGGTGCTGAAAAAGGTCCTTTTTTTGTTCAGTGTGCTCAAACTACTTTTTCTATTATAGTCACAGTATTCCAAACATATTGGTTCTTTCCAAAACACTGCATTGACTGGTGCCCTTCTTCCCAAAGCAAAGCTTATTTTAGCAGACTGTTTGACTGTTGCTCAAAATGCACCAATGTATCTGCAATTAATTTCATTATGACATCAGCCCACTGATGATGTTACACCTTTACTGTCACGAGTACATCAAAAACATTGAAATTCATCTCTCTTGCAAAGCCGGGGCCTCGCTGGCTCTGGAACCCTCGTTCCCAGAGAGCTCTGGACACCAGGGAGATTTATTTCACGTGACAGGGCTCATGGAGAGCACAGGGACCGTAACCCAAGGCTGGGGCCCAGTGTTCTCATTCCACTTTCTGGGCCAACCTCAGGGTTCCAGTCTCCTACAGCCACCCGTGCCCTCAGCAGCTTGTAAAATCCAGGGCAATTTCCACATGTCAAACGCACTCTTGTCCAGAACACAAAGACTTTATAACCTCACTGACTCCTCTGCTTCTTTTCACCTCTCCCCTTACCACATCCACACTTACTCAGATTATTTTTGCTTTATCTAGCATGTTACAAACATTCAACACCACAGTGAGACCGAGCACATCTATGACCTCAGCCTTAAATACCTTTCTGGGAAATTTTCATCAATCCTTCTCCTCCAAACAAAAATATAAGTTCAGGTGATCCTAACCAAATGCATTCTCCTTGGCACACAGCCACTGACCGAAATTAATGTCCTGTTTGCCAGGGCAGCGGCGCTTTTTTTTTTGGCACGGCATTATTTCTGCAAGCTGCTGGGAGTCCTGCAAATGGATGTTGTGGAACAGGTGCCCTCTGCCCTGGCACTGCTTCCCCCACCTGCTGAATGGGGAGCCCGGCTCCTCAGCCTTTATTCGAGAATAAAAATGATGATAATTGTGGGAAACACATCACTTTTGCAGCCAGGTGTTTTCAAAATGGTGACCCAGAATGCAATATTTCCAATTACCCAATTCTACTTATGAAGGTGTATTATACTGCCATGAGTGTAAAAATATTTCAAATTACTCAAAAATTATTTGGAACTACATCTTCCTTACGCAAAATAACATTTTTGCCTTTTTTTTGCCCATAGACAGTACAAAAGAAAGAAAGAAAAAAAACATATCCAAAAGTCAGACATACATGAAAATGTAGAAGATCCAAAAAAATTAACAGAGTATCATCTCAGGGGGAACTAATAATCACCCATAAAACAGATTCACCCTTAATTTATCTGAATTGACTATATAGCATACTGTTCAAATCTGGGACACAATTTAAACTGGGCCATGTAATCATTATTTAACCTAGATTCTGTAAATTCACTTCAGACCATTTCATTTTTTCCTTAACAGCAAATACATAATGACCTGCCACAAGACAGAGGTAAAAAATATTTTGAAAAGCACAGTATTTTCTTCTCGGTGCCAAGCAGTGCCACCGAGGCTATCAGAGGAGAAAACTGCAGCAATATCTAGAAAGGGCTTAGTGGCCACAGAAGGGTTGAGATATAAAAATTAAGCAGCACAAAAAGACAGGCTTTGCTGTCAATATGTTACTGAAAATAGAAAGTAATATTCAAAATAAGCTAAACAGTTTATTGGAAAACATCTTCTGTCTATGTGAGAGCAAAAAACTACAACATCACAGCTAAAAAAATTGATGATGATGATAATAATAAGGGAACCTAGTTCTTAGAGAATCACAGACAAAATTCTAATTCACAGGCACCTAAGGAGAAGCTGACCAGGATTTGGCCACACTGATGATCTCATATCAGTACCCCAGAACCTGTGACAGTGATGGCTGATCAGAAATGTGCAGTCACACACACAGGGACCCCTCACAGAAAAACCGGCAACTATTTTGCCAAGGATCATTCAAGAAAAATGCTTAACACTGTAGAAACTTTTAATTATTACAAAGTGCCTCAGAAAGTTTAATGTCAGCACCAGCCACCAATCAACAGCGCAGGGTTTTTACTGCTTCAGAACGAGTTCTTTGCTGTTGTTTACCAGCAAAAATCCCAAAGTTTTATAGCTCCTGAACGCTGCAGGAAGCAGCTGGATATTTTGCATAATTTTTTGTGAGACAGCCAAGCACGAAGCTCTTAAATCTTGCTGGTAGGTGATAACTGCAGTCCGGGCAGGGCTCTGCTGCTGCTGCTGCCCCTGGGGCAGGAGCCTTCCCTACCTGGGGGTGATGCCAGATGATTTTTGCCTTTTTTTTCTACTTGGAACATTCCCAGTACTTTTCCCTACCCTTTTCCCCACCTGGAAAGACCAAAGCCATCGCAGAGCTCCAAGGCCCCTCTCCTGTCTTGGTTCTTCCTGGGAACCAAAGTTGAGAACAAAATCTTCAAGACACATTGTCATCAACAAATCCAGCCAGAGCCGAGGGTGGGGGGCTCCAGAGAAGGGGCTTGACCTGGGGGAATTGCATCAGCACTTGTCCTCCTAATTAGTGCTTTTGATCAATTCTGCTCATTTCCTCAAACCCATCAAACTGTATTCACCCCTGTGGGGCTGGGCTCTTGTGGATCTTCTTCCATACCTGCCCCTGGAGCTCCAACAAAGATCCACTTTTCTGTTACCTCCTAGAGTAAAATGATCTCGAGTTTCATTTCTAGGCTGAAAAAGGCAGCAGGGGCAGCTCCTATTGCCCTCCTCCCGGGGCAGGTGCCTTCCCTGGCCCCTGGGGCAGCTCCTATCGCTCTCCTCCTGAGCTCCCTCTCCCCTTCCCACACAGCCCTTGTGACCTTGCAGTCACTGTGGATTCGGAGCTCTCTCCTGAAGCTCCCATCAATCATGTAATTAAAGTCTTTTACTCCTCCTTTAGGACTCTAGCCAGGTTGAGACATATGTTACTTAGGCATTTTACTGAACCATTAATTCAGTGCAGACTTTTGTTTATCTGATCTTTTTGTCCACGTACCTTCCAGCTACTGCATTTTAACACTTACCGTGCACAGAATTGAACGGTTAGAGCCCTTGACAATGAAACCTTCCTATTTTACTGCCCTCATATCAATCAAAGGCAGAGATTTATCAGCTGGTTTAAAAACCTGGATGTTGGATCGCTGTTCTAATTCATCTCCGCTTTGATTATGCCCTTGCCTATCAGCTCATAATTAATGTTTATAGTGATTACCATCAGCTGTTCTGCACCACGGATGCAAAAGGAGTGGGAAGGTTCCTAAGGAAAGGCTCAGCTGCTGTAGGGCCACCTTCTGCACCAGCCACATGTTCTGTGAGCAAATCCCTTGGCACACGTGAGTGTGGAGTAAAGATCTTGAGTTTCACCCACCTAAAGCCCAAAACACAGCAGTGAACACACACAGAGCTCTCACAGTCCCGATGCCTTCACAAAAGCAGAGCTGGGTGATGATGAATCAAAGCTCAAAGCACCCTGAGAGCCAGGCTGGAAATGCTGCCAGAGGTTTTAACAGAGGGTTTAGGGACAGCCGGGTGTCAGAGATGTCACACTGACAGCAGGCAGCAGCTCAGAGCTCAGACAAGACCAGTGTGTATCACATATATGCTGAAATACAGCAAAGGAATCAACATCAAACCCTCTACTGGATCATGACCCCCTGAAATCTGCTCTTCACTACACTAAACCAACGAGCAATGATCTGCAAACATGAGCAAGTTACCAGAATCATTTAACAAGCAAGAGAAAATGTTGCTTAACACATATCCTCAAATATGACATGGGCATTTCGAATCAAGTGAGGGAGAATTATTATCTAAGCCATCTGCATTTTTCAAATGCCATAAAACAATCATTATTTAAAACAAATGTGTAATCAAACAACTGTAATATTTTTTTTAAACTGCTTTTTCTTGACCACTACCACACATAACCTGGTACTGCTCATGCATAGACGGAAATCCCTTTTAATTGTGCAGCAGTTGAGCACTACATGACTTTTTCCATGACTTGGAGTAAGTTCATGAGCAAACACCATGGAACAAAGCACTAGAGGAAACTAATTTTTACAATTCTCTGTTAGATCAGCTGCCCTTGTGTTTACATATTCTTTTTCCCAGTTACCATTTTAAAACCTTAGTATCAGAGTGAAAAAAGAAGGGGAAGTTACTACATTTACAACGAGGAAGTCACAGTCAAATGCCATTTTACGGTTTTTAAAACCAAAGCAAACAAACAATCCTGAGTGACTTTAGCAAAGGGTGCTAAAGACAAGGACAAAAAGGCTCGCTGGGAATCCAGTTCACACTGGCAGGAAATCAATAACTCGGGCATTGACAAGACACAAACACAATGGAAAACATTCTGACAAAGACAGGGTGCTATGAAGAATCCGTGTTTTATACCTAAAACTCAAAACACCTTCAGGTTTTCCCCACAGCAACTCAATACAATCCCCCCTTTCCCCATCACTTTCTGACCTCCGATTTAGAAGCAGCATTTAATGCAGGAATAAGTGGCAGGATCCATGGAACTGAAGTTACAGCTTTGAGATGAGGGTGAGTTTCAGGTTTCCCCCTCACTGTGGTGTATCAGATGCCAGAGCTGTGCCCATGTTCACTCCCCTCCCTCTCTCCAGGAGGATTACAAGGACTCACCGAGGGGAATGGAGGGAGTCTCACCCCACTGACTTGTTATCCTCACTGCATTCCCCACGTGGGCATTCCCAAATCAGGGTCCGCTCAATCAGTGCGGGGCACCTGGGGGTTTGTCTCGTTAACATGTTAACATGACAGCTTTTGCCCATCTTCTGTTTGCTGCTGAAAGGATGAATTCTGTTCTGAAACGGCCTGCAAGAGTTCTAGCTCAAATTCATCAAGTGGCCTCAACTTATATTAAAATAATTTTCCATTTGTAATAAAATATCCACTCAACCCCATACTTTACTTGATGGCAAATACTGCTGGAAACAGCCTAAAACTCTTCAGATTTTATGACATATTAATGCTGAAACTGAATGGAGCCCAAGAGGAATTTCATGGAAGCTCATTGAATCCCAGTCCTCCCCACCTAACCAAAGTGCAGTGATTTTCCTGGCTTTTTATTCTATTTCCTAAGGACGTGGTTTCTATGAGCATATTTCAATAGGATGTGATGAGAGTGCCACATGCTGAGTTATGCAGGATCGCTTCAGAAGACAGAAATTTGTGTTGGGTACTTGGAACCAAGAAGTAGATGAGAAACAAACTGAGTTTCATAATTTAAAAAAAAAAAAATATAACAACTTCAGGTCTTAAGTAATTAACAACTACACGCATCTCTGTGAAGAGATGATGCATCATAAGCTGGCAAAAAAAAATAAATTCATGAACATGTACGCTGAAGTTTTCTTATCCCAAATATGGGCAGTTTTGTGGTGTATACAGTTATGTGTCTCTGTATGCGTACTTCTTTCTTCTTTTATTTTAGGAAGGGGTATCAGGAAGGACCAGGAAGGACCCTGCTTTCTTGGAAAGCTGTGACTGGATTAATTTCTCCCCCTTATGAGCAGCTATGTCTGAAAATCTAAACCTGTCAAATCTTGAACGTTTCTAAAAATACCATTATAATAAATATATCCCATTTACTCTGCTGTTGCTCAGTCTGGCTTATGGCAAACCCGCTTGATCCTCCAACAAAGTGCTTTCAGCAGTACCTACAATTAACACGGGTTTATCTAATTAATAGAGATCATGGTGTTGTTGCGCAATAACCCCTGACAAATTGATCATTATCAATAATTAACGATTACTCCGCTAACTAATTGCCCCGGGGCAAAAGCGTGTCTGGGGAGAGGCACACTCCAGAAGGAAAAGGAGCAGCTCTTAAGGACCATAAAGTCTGTGTGGGCGGTGCTGCCGGCATTATAAATCCCCCAAACTACTCCTGCTAACGATTCCTGAAGAAGGAAGGCACAAGTGGCTTCCCGAGGTGGGAACGCAAAGTGTGGAAAACAATGATCTGCCGTCGGCAGCGCGCAGGCTTCACCGATTAGAATGAAAAATGCAGCCCATTACTCGCGCAGTTTAGGATATGGGAGAGCTTTCCCAGGAAAAACAATCCCATTATACACACTCAAGAGTCTCGAGGAGGAGCGAGACTTAAGTAAAATCTGCAGTGTGGAACTGATGAATATATTCACGGAAGATCTTCGGGGAACTGAAATAAAGCCCGTTCGGATGCTCCGTGCGGCCGGAGCGCCGTGCGCGGATATTTCACTTTCCCGTCTCCTGGAAGCCCTGCCAGGGATGCTGTCAGGTTTTGTGCCCTGGTCACATCCCTGGATTCCGGTGGGGAAAAAGGCAGCACTCCACGTGCAGGGAGCAGTCAGGGAGCTGCAGGAGCAAAGCTGGAATCCCAAACTTCAGCGGGGACATTGAGGTTTGAGCACTGACCCGGCTGCGGTTGGTGCTGCTGGAACTTGCTCTCCAGGAGTTCGAAAACATACCAGTTTAACAATTTTTATATAACTTTAATCAGGCTCAGTTTGCCCTTGCCTTGAGGAAAGGAATTTTAAAAAATTTTTTAAGGATGTAGCAGCACCACTCTACGGGGATGAGCTTAACGTATCAACAGACTGGAAGTAGCCCAAAAGATACCCAAAAAATAAAAGCCATTAACGGAACATCAGCTCCAAACCTCACCCCTGAAGTGGTCAGTGACACCTGAACGGGAAAAAAAAGATAAAAAGAGAGACCTAATTAGCATTGGAGGTGAATAAATCCGGATCCAATAGGAAACCAAATACTAAGAACTACACAACTTTAGACCAATGAACATTAAACCAATAAAGTTCTATGGATTTTGACTGTAAAAAGTTTGGGGAAAATCTTGTAAAATCTTATCATGGAATGATCTTCTCTGCACATCCAGGCTATGTGTGGATGAGATGATTTCTGTGGCACATCCTGGCCAGAAAATAAAGTAATGCCTTGACTCTTTAACATTAAAACTGTTGCTGGAGGGTTTTTTGTTTTTCCCCTCGTTTCAGTGACACAGGGAGCAGCTTCCAGACCTTCGGGGCTCCTGAGAATCCCTGGGTGCATTTGATTTGCAGCCTGGTTATCGAACATAAGACTGAACTTAAAGCACATTTTTCTCCTTTTCTCCATCTGCATTCACCACTTCTAATAATCCCCAATACATCTCCTGCCTCCCTTCACAGCCTCATTAAACACACAGCACAACTTTCAGTTTGCCCACCCTGAGCTCCCCCACTCCTTTCAAATGAAAGAGCAATTTTGAAGAATGCCAGAACTACTGCTCAGCCTCTCTTTTGTGGGTTTTAAAATGTTCAAACACCCCTGCTTCAAAAAAGTACAAAGTTTGCTGGTTTGATTTTTCTGTACTACACTGCGAAAAGATAGCAACTTGAAGAAAGAACTGGCATTTAAAAAGGAAGAAAAAGAGATGGAATTTGCTTGTGTGGAAGGAGTACAGACTATGAAGAAAAGGGATGAAAAGCACAGAAATAAGATGGGCAAGAAGAGACAGCAAGAATTATACGAGAGATGAACAATATAACTACGAATGAGTTTTTAGGGGGTAATAAATACATAATACAATTCACAATCCCATATAAAATACAGGTTAACATATGTATTTAAGTATTATTTTATATATATTTAAAAAAACTAAAAATCCGTGAAAGTTAGTATTGCAACAAAATTCGGTTTGAGATATCTAAATTACATTTCATGCCCAGGGTCATTATTGCAGTTGAGATCCTCATTGTTCTGTGGAAAGAAAAGCAATAACAGAGTAAATGTATTGCTTTTTTAGGNTTCTATCTCTCAGTATCAAAGTTCCCTTCCCAGCAGACTCAGGTCTTATCCTTACCAGCCATTTGTTTGGAAAGACACTCCCTTATTCCTTTCAATAGCCACCAGAACGCCAGTGTATCTATAAATACCTGCAGGAAATGAAGGGAGAGCAAGGTCCAATGGCAGAGTTTGAAGTCGGCTTCCCAAGCTCCAGCCCCTCCGGGAATCTGTGGAAAACCTCGCCCTTTGTGCAACAGCGCAGGGAAAGGGGCAGGACCTGCCCAGGTCTGCTCTGCCCCAGAAGGGGGTTTTTATTTCCCTCAGGGATTCACTTGCGCCCCTCCAGAGAGGCAAATCAGAGGAAAGGGCTGCTGGCAGGATAATGAATCCTTCAGCTGCAGGGAGATCTGATTCCAGGCGGAGGAGGGAGAGTGAGGAGCAGGGGTCACCCCTGCAGGACGCTCATGGACACAGGGCACAACCCCCCATGGTCCAGCTGTCCCACCAAGAGATGTTGACAGCAAGAGATGCAGAACATTTATGGGAAAAATAGAAAAAAAAAAAAAATCTCTCCTGAGGCCTCGCTATCCTTTCATGCCAATCCCAACTTAACATGCAATGTATCATCAAAGCAACATTGCACTGATGGTAGAGAATTTATGAGAGATGTCCTCTGTCTTATTAAACAGGAATTGAAAGCAACAGGGTAGAACAGAGGAGCACAATAACATTGTCTTCACATTTCTAAAGACAGAGAAAATAGGGGGTTTTTTTGTTTGTTTTTTTTTTGTAAGGGGGAATGAGATAATATGAATGTAGATTAAATAATGTTTCCTCCTGAAGACCTGCTAGATCAAAAGCAGATAAAATGATAAAGTTAATTACAGACCTTTGTGCTGCATAATTCATCTTTACTGTATAATTCACCTTTGCTATATAATTCACCTTCATGAAATGTGAAACTCTTGTTTAGGAAAAAAAAGCAACAACAAACAAAAACCAAAACACCAAAACCACATCACTCTTAAGAAGATTTTTCCTAGTTTTCCTTTTAGTTGTCTGCAAAATAAAATTAAGTTGTTGTATGTTGCAAAGGACCTTTTCCAGACCTTTTGGGAAGGACTTGGAATAGGTGAAAGTATCATTTTACAGTGACAATGCTTGTTCAACCCTGAAAGGCTGGAGCACCTAGGTTAGAAATTACCTGGGAAAAGAGATTATCTATTAATATAACCTGTCATAATGGTGGAAAGTACATGGGCAAGTCATCCACATTGGGAAAGAACTCCCAGTTTTCACTGTGATGCTTGAACCCTTCTCTTAGATAATGCTGTCTTACCCAGTAACCTCTATATTCATCTCCCTGAGCTTCCATCCAAAATTAAAGATAAATTTTGAAAGATACTCAGCATTCCTAACCAAGCCTTGAAGTGACAAAATAATCTGTGACATCTCAGTTCCATTTCTAGTGGCCATCCAAATATGTAGGTTTATGGTAAATGTTGCTAATTATTAATTTCTGGGTTTAATTGGCTCAGTTTATCTGTCGTGTAGGAACTGGGATGGGAAGATTTGGAAGTGTGGGAAAGAAAGGCACAAATGTTTAGCTGGGCCCTGGTTAAATCCCTGTGTTTTGTACATCCAATACCAGAGCTGTCAGTGTGCGCACCCCCCGAAATAAACTGCTTTTTCAACACATTTATATTATCAATGCAAATACTGCAATGAAAATACATATCAGCTTTTGCCTTCCCCTCTTCTGAGAGGCGAGTCCTGGCCAAAGTGTCCCACTGCCACTTGTCTCTATTTAGCCCACTCCTGGAAGCAGCCATATGTTCGTGTGCATCAAAGCAGCGAATCAGAAACAATCCCTCACCACCAGGAATGTTTTACAGCCAGGATTCCTGCTTACCAGAGTGTTCTGAGGGTGTCACATGCTCATCAGAACAGTGCCAGAAGAACAATAAGTACCTGCTGAGGCAGAATGGGAAGTGCCGTGTCAAATATTTAAGCACCTGCACATTATGTTCAATTTCTTTCAAAATATAATTGCCTGGAAATGTTGAGAGGGGAGACAACTCACACAGCTGGTGCCAGAGGGGAGAGGATATAAAATACAGAGTCATTCCCCCACAGCTGCAGTGCTTCTTGTTTGACCCAGAATGAGCCCCGAATCCTCTCCCGTCACACCCTTGCTCCCAGTGAACACCTCGGAGCTGCCAGGATATTTCCTGCAGGTGACTGATGTGTTCCTTCACCACTCTCACAAACAGCATGGCTGTGTAACCGTGGCATTTATTGCCTTGGTTTTCCAGGCCTTTCTTTCAAAATGTTGTTGCCCAGTCTCTTGCATCTTGAGATGTGTAACTGGCACTGGAAGCACTATGGAAAAAAGAGCATGTGGATGTCCCAGAGTGAAATCCCTAAAATGAAAGCACTCCTGGGGATGCAAAGCACCTCTCAAGAGTGCAGGGGATTTCAAACCTGGGAATTCTGTTGAAAATATACCCCATTCCAACTTCACCACGAGAGCTACTCCTTCACACAGAGCAGGTGATGTTTCAAACCTCCAAAACTGCAAACTGAATGTTAGTATTACAATTTAATTCTATTACCTCCAGGAGGTGACAGGAACATTGAGGGGAGGAGAAAGAAGGAGCTGTTCCTACTGAAATCAGGTGCATGAGGGAGAATTAAGACCTGCAGGAGCAGCACAAATTAATCCAGAGTTTTAGAGTAACTAACAACAGGCAAACAAGAATTAGGATGTAACAAGAAGAAATTAAACTCTCTCATGTCAGAGACAGCTCTGGCTGTGCCGTAAAGCAGGAAAAATAGGACATTTTATGACAAACTGTAAGGTCACAAAGGTCAAACTCAAGTTTAGGTTTGTACTTACTCTGAGCATGTGGGATGGTCAAGAGGAGCCCCAGTGCTGCTCAGGCTGCTCCTGCAGCATTCCCAGACACTCTGTGCCCGGGATGGACACAAATCTCCAGGCTCCTGCCCTCCCTCCTCCCCTGGCTGCTCACCGAGTGCCCAGAGAGCACCAGCCCTCTCTGCAGCATCCTGGCACCCTCCTTTCCAGGAAAATCCAGATGCCAGGGAGAACCTAGTTTCAAGGAAACCTGTCAAAAAGGAAAATTTCAATTCCCACCCCGAAACATATGCCTCAGTGCTGAACTCAGGTTGCACTTTTAGTGAGAACAGCTACTGGCCACGAACCGCTATTTCAGCATTAATGAGAATATCCCAGAGGGGAACAGCAGTGCCCACCTAAATTTCACCTCATTAATTTACTTTAGCATGCTTCTAATCCAGGAGAGTTGGAGAGTTCAAGAGTGGGCAGAAAAAACCATCTGAAAAAGCAGTATCCAGGGATCAACTCCTCTCCTAAGAGCCTTTCTGCAGAGCTCACACAGTGCCTGTGCTCTTATCTGGGCATCTCCATCCATCCCCTACAAGACACACTGGTTTAGCTTCAAACTCCCTAAAACCAACCAACAGTTCCCATTAGTGTAATTACTAATTTACCAATGATTTATACTATAAAAAGTAGCCATTTTACCATGCACTGATCAATGTTATTTTGAGCTGAAAATAGATCAATGGTATTTACTACTTAATATCACATTATATTGTGATATAGTATATATTATATATTATAATATTATATACTATTTTATAATATTATAATAAATAATATACAAATACACTATTTTATAATATTATATAACAATATATAACATTATATAATGATAAAAATTATTATATTAAACTTTAAAACCTTCAATATTTTGTTCAGGCTTTGGTATCCAATGAAAATGACAAATTATCTCAATCCATTTGTTTTTTACAGATGCAGACATTTCCTCAGTAATAGGTAGAGATACCATTTGTATTAAATGTACTATTAAAGAATAAACACAGAATGGATATAATTGGCATATGCATAAGGCATTTGGGCATAAAGGTTGGTGAGCCTCATGCATGTAAACTTTGTCCAAAATTCCACATATTGCTTGTCCCAAGAAAGAAGCAAACACCCAGCATTATCAAATCAGTGCTGTGAGTGGCAATGACCTTCCCATTCATTTCACAGCAATTTATATATAAAAAACCCCAAACCTGTTTAGGTAAGAGCTGCAGTCACTGAAGTGAGATGCCACAAAGGCACACACAAAAGCATGAGAAGGAAAGTATTTTAGCGATACCCAAAATGTGAAGTGACTTCATCTCTCCCCGCCCATCTCTGTAGCATTGCCCACACAACCGCTCTGCTCCACGGATTTTACTGTTTTCCTTTCCAGCATCTTCACACCCTTAACGATATTTCCCAACACATTTGCACTGCTAAAAATGCTGAATTTGGCTTTTTTCCCGGCCGTGGCTGAGGTTCTGCGTGCCCTTGGATTGAATGCCACCGGAGCAAGCTGTCTGTCACTGACGGACCAGACTTTTCGCAGGGTCTGAGCACAGGATCTCTGATTTGGTAAAGCAGCTCTCCAGCAGCTGATGCAGCACTCGGTAATTTCCTACAGCCACAGAGGTTTGTGGAGAGTCCAGGCTCCAGCAGGACCAGCAGGGTTTCACACACACAATATCCTTTTGAGAAGGCACTTTTCATCGTGCTTTGCAAACGCTGAGCCTCAGAGCCCCCCAGAAGGGAACGGAGAAGGAGACAGGTATTGCTGCAGCTTCCTACAGCGGCAGGGCCAGCAGGAATTCAATCATGCACAGCGAAAACAATAAATCCAACTGGAATTACAGTCACTCTCAAAGCTTTGAAAAAACCCAAAAAGCTTTTTTTTTTTTT
>VZTX01020705.1:788-12505 GCA_013400915.1 Pardalotus punctatus | reverse complement strand
CTTGGCGGCGGCCTTGGCGGCGGGGGCCGCGACAGCGGGAGCGGCGGCGGGAGCGGTCTCCGACATCGCTGCAGAGACTTCTTCCTAATCAAAAGAAAGTAATTGGGCTACAGTAACCCCGATGCCTGAATTTATAGCGAAGCGGTGATCTGTGATTGGTGCTTTGCAGAGCCCGCCTAACTGTTAGCCAGGAAGAGCTTTTCCTCCTCCGAGTCTGTGTTTCTTCGGAGTTATAAATTCATATTTTTCTTAAAACGAGAGCTGCAAAATCACCCCAGTTTCTTCGGAGAGTGGAGAGAAGACGGTGGACTTTCATTCGGGCAAGTTTCTTGCTGTTTGGACCACAGATGGGAGAGAAAAGCTGTTTTTAACCTCGCGTTGTGAAGCCAGAGAGACCCCGGGAACGGCAAACTTTTGTTTTTCCTTCTAAATTAAAATAAAACACGTAGATAAAAAGTCTCCCCTGTAATGCAGACTTACTCTTTGGGGGGTTTTCTCCAGATTAGGACAGAAACTGAGTGGGCAGCTTGAGTATTTTTGTCGTAAATTGATTTCAAAGACAAGGAAGTAACACAATTTCATGGCTGAGCTTTGAATATGGATAAAGATTCGGCTCTCTTAACCATATCTTTAACTATTAAGGATACAGTATTTCAACAGAATTTCTTGTTTTGGGAAAGGAATAGACCTTCAGAGGAATATATTTACTGTTGAAAAGTGTTTGGAACTTGCCAGGGCTCTGCTTTTTTTGTTGGGGTTTTTTTTGTGTTGTTTTGTTCTGTTTTTTGTGTGCTGCTCTATAAGTGGATAGAAAGATTTTAATATTTTTACAAATAGTCTGTTTGCAAAATGAAGATGTTAATGCCTAGTTAATGTCTAGAAATCCCCGATAAACTGCTAGTTTAACACTTTCTCAGTTAAAATAGTGGATGCTATTCTCTAAGACATATAAACATCAGAGGCAGACTTGGAGAGCAAAAATATCTAACAGGTATAAATACACTAATATGTATCATATGCTACTTAAACAATTTTGGAGCCAGCTGAGGCATCAGTTTTCACCCAATAAATTAAATACTGTGGAAATGTGGCCTGCATGAATAGAATGCCTCAGTTTCAATATTACTTATAAATATTTGGGCATTGACTGTTGTGGTTTTGTGTTTTGGTTGTTTGTTTGTGGTCTGTTTTGTTTTTTTTTTTCTTCACAGGTTTCATTTTCCTACAATTCTATTCTTTAAAGTAAAAGGAAAAAACTCGCTATTGAGGTTTCCATCCCACTTCTAAGAATATTGAAATAATTTTCAGACAATCCTCATAAATCAGAATCAGTTTTAATTGTCATAAACCCACTTAATTATTGGTTCTCATAAAGTGACAATAGAAAATAATTAAAATTTTTAAGGGCTGCTATAAATTTTTTGGGCTTTTTTTTCTTTTTTTTTTTTTTTTAATCAGAAGACAAAAGCCTCGATTGGTTTCTAATTAAAAAGCAGCCAGATTTTTTTTCTCCTTGGTTTAAAAGAACAAGTTAAGATCAAAATTAGTATTTTACCCCACTGTACTTTGCAAAAATTTGTCATGCAAGATGTCAGGGGGCTATTTCAACAAAGGAACATCTTTTCTAACATGGATAAATTTGAGATTCGAGATGACGTGAGGTATACTAAAAAGGACGCAGACGTGTTTTGATACATTGAATGTTGAAGGCACGATAAAGTTATACTTGATAGCAAGCAGTTTTAGTTGAAATGAGACAGATTAACATAGCAATGGTACATTAGATACATTAGAAATAAAAACCATGAACTGTGACTCTTCCATATTCTCCTTTGTTTCTATTTTTACTTTATTGTGTTTGCATGCAGGTGAGATAATAAATACTTTGAAGGAGAGGAGTGGAAAGAGGAGATTTGAAAAAATGAGGCTTGTCAGTACTCTGCAGTAAAAAACAGACTGAAAGGCATATTGAAGTGGGCTGTGAAATCTGCCATGCTTCTTGTGAACATGACATCTTTCCCACATAAACATATAGACCAAGTCCACAGTAGCCATAGATTCTGAAAGTTCAGCGTGGCAAGTCGGATGAATATGTTTGAGAGGTAAAAAAGTAGCTGGTTGTGGTAGGATGAGCACATTATGCATATTTTCCAGTTTAGTTGAACAAAGCAGAATCTGTAAGTCATAGAAAAGACCGAGCCGGGAAGCGTTGTCATCTACCCGGCTGTGTTTAATGTGATGTACATTCTTCAGAGAATAAGGACTGCACGAAGGTTAATGTGCTTTAATCCCTGTAGCTTCGACAGGTTAGTGTTAGAGCTCGGTGACTGGTTTATTACACTTGCAACTGGTCGAGAAGCTGGGAGCAGCTGGGAGCAACTGGGAGTGGACAGTAACTGCTCCTACAAGAATGCAGTTGTAGCCCCAGGGTTGCATTCTCTTTACACCTCACTCACATTCACACATTTAGGCAAGTTCCCTTCAAGCTTGCTTTTAGTAAACCTGTTCTCAGTCCATCAGGAGAAGAGAAGTTTCCTTCCCTTCCCCCATAAAAAGGTTGCAGGTTAAAGACTCAAGGTAGAAAGTGAGGAGAGATCTTAGATCTTGCTCTCTAAGTAGTGCAGTCACCAGAACTCCACCTGCAACACGTAAGGATTGCTGTCCCTACTCTGTGATAAGTTTTAAAGGCATAGGAACGTTTCTGGATGTTTTAGGGGTTTGTTTGTTCGCTTGCTTTTGTTTTGGTTCTATAAGGAAATCATATGAAGAAGATTGTGAAGGTCATTATCTAAGGTTTTCAAGTGTAGAATTTAGGACTTCTCTCACTTTTAGCTTGGGTGCATCCCTGCAAATCTTGGTGTTCCCTGCTCCCTGTTTTGAGTTGCACTTCAGAAGTCCTTTGCTTTTTCCTAGTAGCCTGAGACACTGGAAGACTTGGCAGCTGGCCTCCGGCATTGTGTGTCAGCATCCTTTATTGTATCTTTTCCTTAACCATCACAATGGCTCTTATCTGCACAGAGAATTATCCCTGGCCTACTTCTGAGAAGACAAAATGTTCCTGGTATCACCATCCTTTTCTGGAGAAGGCGATTGTTTTTTCTTTTCCTTTCTTTTTGCTAAAGAGAGGGGATTTAGAAATATGAGGTGTTGTAAAAAGGGTAGGCTTTCTTAGGGCTATTCCGGTGCTCTGGGCCAAGCAATGACATTTTCTACTTAAATGAGTAAAACAAACTTGTCAGGGGCTTTGAGCAATTTTTAAGTTTGCACTGCTGGAAATAACTACTAAATGCAACACTGAACCACAATGAAAATTATTCTGTTTTAGAGAGTGATCATTACAAATAGCATTGACATTGCCCTAGGTGTTTTACTGATAAGAGAAAAAGACAAAGCAAAGCAAGCATTGAGCACATAACTTATCAAATCAGTGGTAGATTCTGGAACAGTTTTTCAACCAGACAAAGAAATTTTATTCCTGTCCAACAAAATTTCTTGAAAATAAAAAAAGTTTTGAGAGTGAGCTGGTAATGAAAATTTTTTGCAGTTTCCATATGAAGAGATAGTATTTAAATGTGACTTATTTAATACTTAATTAAACTGCAAGCATTTTTCAGTATTCTCCCTGGTTTCCTTTCCAAGTACCTGTACAATTGTAATCTCTGTTTGTCTCTCACTGAGGAACTCAAACCAATTTGTTATGCCCTCTTTAAATGCACACCCAAAACACAGCCATGCACCATCACACACATGCCCTGGGCTTCTTGCCCAGCTGTGTAGGTGCTAGTGCAGATTACAGAGGAACCTACAAAATGACAGAGTATTTTTCAATGTGAGGCTCTCCAAAACAAAAATAGCTCAGATATAATGTAAGAATTCTTAAAACTGTATTGTAGAGAAAATACCATTTTTCTTGTCAAGACAGAAGCTTCCCAAGGAGAAGAAACAGATTAGACATTAGACAAATAAAGGCAAATAAGACATTCAGACTGCAGGAGGAGAGCAATCCAGATAAGCTGATTAGACAAATTTAGCTGAAAGCCTACATTCACTTAATTACAATTACTATAGTTAGGACAGTGAAGATACAGAGAAATTGACAACTTTTAACTGAAGCATGCTGTCTTCTTCACAGTAATTTTGCAGACATTCAAGTAATCACTCTCAATATTAATAATAGAAACACCATATCAAGATCAAAAGATATCAGGTCTCTGTCATGCTGAAATTACATTGATGATACTGATTCAGCAGTTGAAAAATTTATATGTAGGGAAGATTCGAGTTGTCAAAGAGTTTTCAGTAGTAAAGAAGCCTATATCCCTTTAGTTATACTTCAACTAAACTAACAAAAATATATTGAGAGTTATTTCAGTATTAGGGCAATCACATCTAAAAAAAAAGTATCTCATCTTTTAATCTAACATCTAATTCAGTAGGTCCTGGCCATGCTCAAAGAAGGGTTGGCTAGAGCAGGGGGATACTAAAACCTCTCTGGGGAGCATGTTCAAAAGAATTATTTCTTATGTTTAACTAGAATTTCCTGTGTCTCAGTTTGTGCCCATTGTCTCTTTTCCTGGGCAGTACTAAGACTGGATCTGTATCCTCTGTTCCCTCCATATTCTCACTCCTCATGTGAGAGATGCTCCAGTCCCTTTGTCATCTTTGTGGCAGTCCACTGGTCCCACTCCAGTTATCTTCACATTTCTGTTGCACTGAGAATGCCAGAACTGGACACAGCACCCCAGTTTCTCTCACCAGCACCAAGTGGAGGAAAATAATAATTTCCCTCAGCACTGTTTTGCACATAGTCCTTCTCTGGCTTAATTTGTGAGGCCCATGTATAGATTAACCCTGAATGACAATCCTGCAACTTTTCAGTTTTTGGTTGTTTGATACAGACCTTTAAAAACCACTGTTAACTTCTCACACAGTCCTTAGTTTCAAGGATTGTCAAGGTGAGTTTGAGTAACCCTGATTTCATGCTGTATATGACTGAAGGATAGGTTAAGGCTGGTCAGTCTCAGCAAAACTTATATTCCTACACCCTGGAGTGATCAAAAGGTGACTGATCAAAGAGGTGACTCTTCTGCCATACCTGCTAAATATTTGCCAAGCAACAAAATAGCTGTGCATTTTAATGACTCACCCCCCAAACCTAATTTTTTTCCCCCATATAATGACAACCTAAAGCATCAAAATATTCCTCCTAGCTTCTAAAAGCCTTTGGATCAGCGATCGTCTTGTAACCAAATTTTATTTCTCTCCACCCAGTCCTTGGACCGAGGGTTATCATTATTATTAATGCTGTCACTACACTTAGGAATCTTGGTTATGAGCAGGATTCTGTGTTACTTTCTGCAGACCAATTAACTGTATTGATTTCAGTTGAAGGAAAAAGGGAAGAAGGTAAGTGCAGAAAGATGATCAAATATAGGGATCTACATGCAAAAATGTGGAAATGTAGCCCTACCTGAACTTTTATAGAGTGCCTGAAATGACCTGGAATGTAGTATCTGAAAATATGTGACATGCTGTCTATTCTCCCAGGTGCACAGCAGAGTCAAATTCTTTTTTTTTCATGATGCAGGTTGTAAATACTGATTCAGGCAGAAATGCAAATTTAAACTATGCCATCAATGCAGAAAAACTCTGTCCTACCTCTTCAGTGAGGCCCAAGATGAACAAGTTATTAGATGCCATTTCCTAAGCTATCAAATGTAATTCCTGCCTTTCATGCTGAGTGGAGGGAAATAGGATGATGAAAATTTTCCTGGGACAGTATGCTGCACACCCAGCTATGGACCATCTCTTACACTTTAGGTATCTGAAGAGTATGGCCAAGAGCTAAATACAAAATCAGGCATTTGGGGTTACAGATTAATGCATTTCTCAAGTTTACAGACTGAGTACAAATCGAGGAAGGAATAGCTCCTTGATACATACAAAGTCAAACAAATTCAAGGAAGATATTAATAAAAACAAGAATTTACAGTACTCAAAACAGACATAAGAGAATAAATGAAAACCATGTTTAATAGGCTTTTTACCAAAATTGACTTTAAGAAGAGTCTCAGTACAGGGTGCAATGTTTCTCTAGAACTTGCTGATGCACTACAGATTTTATCTCAGTTTAATTTTGTTTCATTTTAGGAAAGTTTAAGAAATGAAAATAATAATCAGGAAAATTTTGTCTAGCAGAAATACCAACCCTTCCAGGGTAGAAATTTATATCTACATGTTTATCTTTGCCAACTATGAAATTAAAATGCAGTCTCAAAGAGAGTTCTGCAGGGATCAGTCCTAGGCCGGTATAATTTTATTTATGATCTGAATAAAAAATCTATGGAGCTTGTATATAAATACTGTGAGTACTTACTAGGAAAAATAGTTAAAATGTTTGAGGACATTTTATGATTGAAAAACTCTGGATAAGAGACACTGTCTTCAAAAATGTGTTAGACTTCATCTGGAATAAATAATATCAGTTTTATAAATACTAAGAAATATTGCAAAACTTCTACTGTCAGCAGGAGTTGGCAAGCCCCTGAGTAGATCTGATCTTCACATTATAGTTATATGTTGATAATGAAGTAAAAGAAGGATGTTAGTAGAAAAGGAACACAATGGCTGCTTCTATAAGACAGGTGAAGGTCTTCCTCTGTAGTCAGGAATTATATCCTCCTATTTGGAGTTCAGGCCTAGTTTTTAGTTTCAAATTTCAGGTAATGAGAAGTGAACAGTAAATCAATACACAGAAGAGAGAAACAGTGGTTGTCTGAGGTCTAGAAATTCTTGCCCAAATGAAAGGTGTCTATTACTGAAGTACATTGACTGAAGGAGAATGCTGAAAAACTGAAGATTCTTCTGGAACATCTAAAACATGATGAGGAAGGAAGCAATTTTTCCTTATTATATATTGTAGAAGATACAGGAACTGGTTCTTTGCAGCAAGTTAGCAGTAAGGAAGTAACTTCTAATGTGGAGCAGAAAATATTATATGGAATGACAGCAGAGTCTCCAAGAAACAGTTACTGAGTAACTCTCATAAAAAAACCCGGGTTCTGTTGGCTTGAAAGTGGATGGAATGCAACAAAAATTTCTCATGTCTAGGTATAGGTAATTATCTAGAATTGTTGATTAAAGAGTATATGTGTGGACAAAGGAGGCATGCTGTATGCCATATACTTGACATTTAATGTCATTTTTGGAACCATCTCCCATAGTATTCTCCCTTGGGATCAGAGGGACTACTGGCAGGATCAGCTGGCTCTCAGATATTTAAAAATTGTCTTTAGCACAGGGCCAAAAGCCTATAGTTAACAACTTGGTGGGTGCAGACAACCAGCAATCAAAATAATGGTCCAGGGCTGGTATAATTTAGTGTTTTCTGGAACAACCAAGGTGATAAGAGAGACTGTACACCTAGCTAGTGTGGATAACACCAAGTGAGGAATAGACAGAGTCAAAAGTAATACTTTCAGATAAAAAAGACTTTAATAAACTTGAGGTATGGGCCAACAGAAATCTTGTAGTTTGTCAGTGACGTGCCAAGTTCTGCACATGAAGACACTTGCACGCCACTTCCATCAGCATGGTCTAGGTGATGACTGGTCTGACCTGGACAGGACCTGGACATTGTGGTGACTTTCTTAACTGCTGTATCCTTAAAGACAAGCTGCTTTGTCCAGAGCATAACCATAAATAAACCCCTGTAAGTGGCTAGGGTTTCCAACTGGAGATTTTTGGTTTTCCAACGATTACTGTAACAAAAACAAAGCACAGCAGTTGTGTCTGGAGACACTAACACAAAGCACATCACCATTTTTCAGAGCTGGCTTCCTCCAGAAACACACAGTCTGAGACAATATTCAATAAATTCTGACAGGGATACCCTCATTAGTTTTGCTACTTGGAAAACTGTGCCCCAGAGAGACCATTTGGATGAGGCAGTACTTCAGAAAGAAGAGTAAGGATCTGAAAGAAGCAAAGTTCCCAAGCACCTGTGTCAGCTGGGCTTCTCGAGCAGCTGTTTTGCTCTTTACTGTCTCCCTACCTGAATGCAGGAGCAGATTTGTATGGTGTGCTACAGAGCTTGGAGCTCCACAGGCCACCCTGGGGCATTTGTTAGGGAGACCCTTTGGTCTCTTCCTGAGAGAAGCCCAGGGATGCTATGGCCATGGCCAGAATTTGCTCGACTTGGTTGCTCTTGTCCCCATTTACAGGTTATTGACCCTGTCCCTTCTCTCCCATATCCTAAAAAAGCTTCATATGAAGAACTGGGTATTTCATTAAACTTCCCAACACCCCAGACCTCATCTAGGAGTTCCTCCAGCCTTTTTTCACAGACCTATTTAATTATATCAGCTGTTGAGTGAACCTGCAGGACTTGCAGTTTGTGCATGGAGTGGTGGGGGTAAGGCCTTTGCAAGCCTTCTTCACAGCAGTGACTCAGACAACATGCCCACAAGACAATTTTTGAAAGATTTTGCCTCTCTACGGATCATCTGATCTGTAAGCCGTTCTCTGTGAATGTGCCCTCAAAGGTCAGCCCAGGCTGTCGGGTCATGACAGAGGTCTTTTCTTGATTTATCAGTCCCTGTGTAGTTTCTGAATTTGGCAGCAAGAAGGAAGTTGGAAATAGTCCAAAGCAGGGCTACAGCCCAAACTTTTTTATCTCTGACCAACTGGAGTAGTTAAATAACAAGATGAGAATGGGTCTCGTTACCTCTGACTGACTGAATTAGCAGGGAAAGGTGGGGAAGACATTAAATTATTTATCAATGTACCAGTCACTAAAACAAATCCATGATGTTTGCTAGTTTTGCTTAGACAGCATAAAACATTTCTGCACCTATGCTACTGCCAGAAGATTCCTTCCAAATGGTAAATCCACGCATGCAAATATTGACTTTTGTGCCTCTGTCTCAAAACAAAAGCTTTCTGTGCTTAAAATTTTCTTACCAAAATTATGTGGGCTGCTCTATTTTAATAAGCACAGCTTTCTAGCATGGTTTCTGTGCTGAACTGAAGGTGTGGTACGTAGGCGTGGGGATACAAAGAACAAAGACCACTGGGGTAGATTTAGTAGTTTAAGGACTGCCAAAGAAGTCAGATCTTGTGCAGTTTACAGTCTTGTGTAGAGGCATGTTGCAGCTGATCACATCTCCGTGCTGTAGGAGTTGAATACTTTCCATCTAGGTTATTTCAGATATTACATACGGAGTGTTTAATTCCAAATTTTCTTATTGAGCATATTTAATGTTGCACTGTATTTTTAATTAGCAGAAGGATTCTGTACAGAAATTGCAGCCAAGCATAATAAAACATTTACAATATGCAGTTGAATCACAGTAGAAATGTAATTCGCATTGCTGTTCATTATATGCTCAGTGCCAATGCTGGACCTCCCTACTCCCTGTTCGAATATCTTGGCTGAAGCCATCTTAAGATCATTGCTGTATTCAAACTTTTCTATTTGTTGTCTGGTTTTTACAAGTTATATTGAGCTGAGTGGCATGTACGTGGCCCATCCTCCCTATCCCTCATTTTCATCGGGCTTGCTCAGAAAGACATTAGTCTTTGTTAATCGTCTGAGGGAACCTGATGATTCACTGGTGCAGCTCTCTTGTCTAAAACCATGGTAACCCTTCAGTCTCCCTGGTGTTGAATTAAGCGCAGTTTTCTTTCCAGTACATTATTCCTCCAGCGCATTGTGGTTTTGCCCTTCTCCTCTGAGCACTCCTCTGTTGTGGGGACATGCTGGTCCATCAAAAGTGTCCAGGTTTTCAGTACAAGGGAAGAATTTATTTCTTTCCTCCAGATGGTCCAGATGAGGCCTATATTTTCAGCATGGCAGATCACAAGAGCATGACAAAGTGCAAAGCAGGGATCTGTACAACCTGTCTCGTTCACAGAGGACATATTGCAATTCCAGTCTTCCTTTGAGAGTGACAGAGAATATTTTGAAGAGGAAAGGAAGCACCAGCTGACAGTGGGTGGAAAACAAGGAATATGAAAACCTATCCAATTCTTATACAAAGTTCAAAAATACTAGTTTGAAAATACAAATACATTTCCAGAATTTTATTGATATATATTCTTAAAGTACAATGTCTGGCAAATTGTTTTTGGCCTAATCTTGATCTAAATTCAAACCCTGAAGTTCTAGTAGCACATAATGAATGATTTTTTTTAAAGTCAGGATTAAATTAATAACTATTATTCTAATTACTCTAATTATTCTAATTATTCTAATTACTCATCCTGAGGTTATGGATACAGACACAATACTCTACGAGAGCTCTATCATATTGTGCTAGACATTAGACAGGTAATAAAAAACATCACCTTCATTACTTAGGGGATGCAAAACCAGAATACAAACAGGGCATCTGAAAACTTACAAATGGGAAAAAAAAGATGAGTGAAAAATCCCATGAGAAGAGACAGCCAGTGTTCTCAGTGCACTAGAGACCTTAATTTGCCTTTATTTTGCAAAATTCAATGTCTTGGTTATGTGTCACTCTGAATCTGTTTAGACTAGATATGTGCTAAATGAACAAAAATTCATGTGCTATTGCTTGAGGACTGACACTGGTAAATATGGATTGGAAAGCAGGAAGTTAGGGATACAGAAATTTGGTGTTCTGTTGCTAGTGTGGCACTACTAAATTGAGTAAATCAAAATCTGAAAAGCCCAACAACCAACGAACAAAAACCCAATCAAGCAAACAAGCAAATAAACAAACCCCTTCTCCAGAATCCTTCTTTAGGGTAGTTACAGCAGAAAAGTCTTGATTTTGTTTATTGTTTTGTGACCTGTCAATTCATTGTAAACAAGAACTGTAGCCAGCATAACACATTTTTAGGACTCAGAATCTTATTCAGTTCACATGTTCACTCCCCTAGGAGGATAAAGACGCTTAGGACTGTCCAAAATCTATGGAGACTCCACATTATGCCCATGCATTCGTCTGCACCTCTGCAACAGGAAGCTGCAGTTTCTACAATCTTGGTAAAAGCTGTGAATGCATTTGCTGGATGAACAATAGTAACTGTTCAGAAGAGTGCAGGGTGGGTTGCTTCATTTTGGAACGGGGTGAAAAACAGGGATCATTCCCATAATATATACCTTTCCTGAAGTGCTGCAGAATAGATAGGGAGAAGACAATTTTAAACTGAATTTCATTTATTATCTTCATCCCAAAAAGCCCACCCACCCAACAAAACAAACAAAACATCATGAAAGCCACAGATTTCACATTTGCCATGAAAACATCTAGGGACAGCATTAGAAACAATATTTGTGATGTTAGAATAATGAGCTCCTCATTTATACTTTTAAGATGCCCATTGAAAGCAAAACACTTCTTTGTTTTTGTGACAGAATGAAATTGTAATTCCATCATTATTAAATAGACTGAGGGAAACTGCTTATTCCAAGTTTGGTTGCACAATAGAGAGAAGCCACTTATTATATGTTCTAACATGGAGCACGTTAAAGGAGTACATAGAAATTATGTCTGCATTTCATACAAAAAAGGACAAGAAAAAATAAATAATTCTTTAAGTGTTAGTCAATTAGTTATTCCAGCTCAAGATGTTCTTATACTATGACATTTGGAACATCCTAAGACAAAGATTTCTCCTGAAATTCATAAAAGATAATTCAGAATATTTGTTGTTTCCAGTATCGATCTGGATACATAAAAAAAAAA
>VZTX01020702.1:171384-264037 GCA_013400915.1 Pardalotus punctatus | reverse complement strand
CCCCCCCCCCCCTTCTGGCTCCCTTTGTCAAATTCCTACAGTTATTAGCTTTTGGTTTGTAATTGTTATTATCAGTATTCCTTTATATCATTAGTGCTTTGTGTTGAAACAAATGTGTTTTCATTCTATGTCTACCTTTAAACTGAGAGAAATTTTTAAACACTGTCAGTTTGTCTCTTGGTTGTGAAATTGTGGCCTTTGAAATCTACGAATATATTCTCAACACTTTTCTGATTACCATGAAAGGGCTCCTCTGTAGCTGATATTGCTCATAATTATTTCAGTATTGTGAGAATGATTTTTGTCCAACAGCAGCTATGTGAATGTACACGCTAGAATGCCCATAAACACACACATTGCTTTGGACTCCAGTCTATATGTTGACAACAAATATGATCGAGTCATGATTACTGGCATTTGAGTAACCATTAATTTTTAACATCTGGGATCAGATTCTCTGGATCTGTCACTAGGCAGTCTACCCCAAGCTGGGTTCAGAAATTGGCTGCCTGTAATTTTTGAAATTCTGAGGACTTTTTAGTGCTGGTAGCCTGAGAACACCAGCATATGCCATTCAGATTGAAGTCCCATATGTTAACACAGCTTTTTTTACCAACACATGATAAATAAGTCTTTAAAGAAGCTGGTCATCGTGTTTTTTACACAGTTTTGGTGGGGTGTAGCAGGCACCAAGTAGCTCATTCCTTCCAGTGTGTTTGTAAGAGCACAGATCCACCGGCTATTTTCAGCTGAAATCATTTTATGTCTTATTTGCACAGACTTGCAGAGATCATGAGATTTTGAGACAGTGTACTACACCCTTTCTTTTTTGCACACCTGAGCCCACTGCGTTGGCTCATGCATGTTTATGTCCTGATCATGTGAGTTTTCCTAGTAATATTAACCAAGGAAAAATGTATGCTCATAAATCAGCCATTCTAATTCCTCTCATTTATTATCTGACTTCTTGTAGAAGTGTATAAGCAATTAAATAATTTCATCCCCTTGTATAAGTGGATGCTTTTGTAATTTTGTTCTCAACAACATGATTTTGAACTCCAACCAAAACCCTCATGTTGGAAAATATACCAATTAAAAAATTTTTATATAACTTTAGTCTGGGGTTTTCTTTGCCTTTGCCCCAGAAGAGGAATTTTAAGTTTGTTTCCAGGTCTTTGTTCTGCCAGGTGAGGTCTGATTAACTCAACATCTGAACAGGTAGTAGTACAAAAGATTAGGACCATCAGCAGCCTTTAATGGAATATCAACCCCAAACCTTACCCCCTGGCATGGCCAGAGACACCTGGGCTGGGAAAAGAGAGATAAGAATGAGGACCTAATTAGCATCAGAGGTGAAGAAATCCAGATCCAACAGGAAACCACATACTAAGAACTATGCAATTTGGGACCAATGAACATTGAACCAGTAGATTTCTATGGCTTTTGACTGTATAAAATTTGGGAAAAATCTAGTACAATCCTCATGTCATGGAATGATTTTCTCTGCACACCCAGGCGATGTGTGGATGAAATGATTTCTGTTACACGTCCTGGCCAGACATAAAGTAATGCCTGATTTCTCTAACACTAAAATGTTGTTGGAGGGTTTTTGTTTTTCCCGCCCTTTTGGAGACACTCACACCATTTGCCCAGGCAGAATTTTCTGTCTTTTTCTGTTCATAGGGCAGGAGGAGCCTTATAAGATCACATGTCTGCTCTGGTTTCTGCTCAATTTAACCAACTACCTTGGCAGAGAGATCTCCTACAACATCCCTGACAGGGATGCACAGACTCTGTCTAACCCTACAACCTTGTCTTGGTCCTTCATATAAACTCCCAAATCTCTAGTTAGTATTTCCCCCATTTTCTGCCTTTTCTAGTTCCTGTGGGGACACTTTCATGCTTTCCAGCAAGGAACAGCTATGTTTCCTAAGGAGGATTGTTCAAAACCGCTATACTTTATTCTTTGTTACATCTGTGATTGCACTTTCAAACCACAGCTTTGCTTCTTTTAGCTTCATTACTGGTTGCACATAGCTCTGAAGAAATCTTTTCAGAAGGTGAGAAAACAGAGCCCATCCACTCCAGCTCAGAGCCATGTGCATGCTGCCAGCCAGCCCTGCCTGCATGTCCTCTACAAATGGAAGTTTCTCAGATGCCTTCTTCAGCCTTGCTCTGAAATTACTGTGTTTGCTGCTTCTCTTTGCCTGCTCCAGACTTTGCCTGGCAGCTGATGGATAGATTGAGTTGTTCAGTGCCAGCCTGCCCCTCAAGCAAGGGGCAAATTAAGTCTGACTGATTAAAATGACTCAAGGATTTGAGACAGGAGTCCCTCACATGAAAAAAAACCCCAAACAATAAGTAGGCTTCTCTTACCTGAAATCCACTGTCTTAGGGCCAAACTGGGTAATCAGCAGGAGCAGGCATATGGCTCACCAAGATTTTTAAGGTAGAGCCTTGCTGTCTCCTCTGAAACACTCCTGAGGCAGCAGAAGACATGGAACTTGTGGTGTCCAACTGAAGGGGCCCTTTCCAAGTTATTCACGGCAGGGGTGTTGAGGAGAAAAGACCGATTTTGCATCTGTCCCTTTGAAATACCATTCTCCCACAGTCAGCCTGGCAAATGACTTCCCAAGAGCTCTCTTTAAGTGGTAAATCAAGCTGTCGACAGCTACAACGGCCTAAAGAGGGATGGGACCGGCAACAAATACTTTACAAAGGGCCGAGTTATCTCTAATTGTGCTTTATTTAATGGGATCGCTAAAGCAGTGTAAGTAGCCGTTTGTGGCGGTCCCACCGGTCAAACACGACCCGGGTAAAGGATGCGGTGGCCCCTGCTCAGCAGCGATGAGCTCAGGATTGCACCTTTCCCATGATGAGCTCTGCCTTTTCCAACAGGTTTCTTGTAAACTGTGAAGTGATGTGGAGCAGGCAAGCGCCAGAGAAGCTTTTCTCTGCACCTGGCTCTGAGTTGCTCCGGTGCCTTTTAGGATGAGCCTGTCAGACCCACGGGAACATCCAGAGTTGGGCTTTCTGTGGAGGCTCGGTGCACAGGCTCCTTGAAATGCCAGTGCAGTGGTAAGGGTGTATTAAAAACAGAGAGAAAGAAAACTGCCTGGCATCATCCTATTCCCTGGTAGGAGTTCTTTCTGCATCGCCTGCCTTTCCAGAAGGCACTTGGCAGGGTGACATGGGAACCGCTGGCCTCCTGGGGCATGGCCAGTCTCCAGGTGTCCTACACCTCCCTATATATTCACTTCTCCCTTCCCCACCCTTTTCACCCCTTTTTTTCCTTTTCTTTTTGTGTCCCTACCTATCTATTTTTTTAATATTTGTCAGCATCGGTGATGCCTGCGGGCAAAGCCTCCAGGGTTGGGCGCAGCGGGAACAGGTGTGGCTGGCAATCCCTTTGCTAAGGGAGTTCCTGCTGCAGCCAGAGGCGCTCATGCCACTGGCTGAGGAAGTCCCAGGGGCCAAACTGGCTTTTATTCTCAGGGTGCTGCTCATGGATGCTGGGAAGCCAGGTACACTCCTTTCCTCCTCTCGTGGGCACATTGCTTTCCCGATCGAGCTGATGATTGTGTTTGGACCTGTGCTGCAGGGAATATATCTCGGTATAAAAATATCCGTCCCTTTGAAAAGGCAGAGGATCATATTTCTTTTAAACCATACCTCAATCAACTTGTGAAAACCTGAAATATATCTGGGCAAATCAGATTTATATGAAACAAGGAAAAATGTAGCAATTTTGAGGATATTAAATTGAAGGTTCAATGTAGTTGTTCTTGGGCTAACTGGTGCTTGGGAAAATGGGGTTTAGATCGTTTTCAGAGATTCCCCTTTCTTTGCTGACAGTCAGAGAAAAGGGGCAAGAGGCTATTGCTTGTGTTTGTTCCTAAAGCAAATCACAGTTGATAGGTCCAACTTTAGACCGACCGGCCTTGACAAGTTTCTCTGCAATTCTTTCTTGTGTGCAGTTTTTAGAAATCTTTGAACAGTGAGAAGCACAAAAGGTAGAAAGTTAACAAGACTCCACGGGGCTGTGAGATGGTACCTGACAAGGGAGGAGAGGTGCTCCTGCGACTAAAATAGGCGACACAGAAGGTGGTTTTGTGCTTGTCTGAGAAACTGGGAATCTTGTTACAGGCTAGGAAGGTCTGGTCTGCTCAAACATACAGTGTTCATAACAAAAGCTTTGGTATCATTAGCTGAATGTTTTCAGGAGGTTTCTTATAATTTTCAAATGTGTAATTTTTAAGTGAGTTTATTCTGAGAAGTCAGTACTACAACTCAGGTATTTTTCTGGGGAGTTGAGAGTTGCTTTTGGCTATATTTTGGTTACGAAACAATTGCTGGGGGGGAAGGGAAGAAAAGTTCTTGCTTTGGCACACTGAAGAAAACACGTCCTTTTCCACTCTCCATTTCCCTTGAAAGAACTTGAGGTTTTTGCTTTCACTCTCCAAACCTGTGCAGGTAATTAGCATCAGTGATTTTTCCTTAAGAAGCAGCTTTGGTCTTGCATTTCAGAGAGAATTGTGGTTATTTCAGACTTAGCAGGTGTGCTTTAGGTTTTGATCCTCAGCTTTGGTTTTCTTGTTATTCATATTGATTGTTCCAATTTGTATGCTGTTTTGCTCTGTGAGTTGTTGATCTGTTTTGTTTCTAGCCTGTTTTTCAATGGACACAGGTTTCTAATTTTCTGTTTTCTTCTTAGACTTTCAGGTTTTACTTCAATACGTGTTTTCCTGGATATTTCTCTCTCACTGTGGCAAAGCTGTTGTATGATTGTGTTGCTTGCCTCTTCCTTCCTAGAGACAATGTTAGCAGATATCATGGGAGGGAGATCACCCTCCTCCCCCTAAATTTTATATAGAGCACTGCACTTAAGTCAGAAGCCGTATTCCCTTGCCTGTGGATTTTCCTTTGCTGGAAGGGCCAATTCGTAAAGCAGATGGGAACTGTCAGCTTTGTGTTTCTTGGGAATATGTTCCAAAATATATCCTTTACCATGGTATCTTTTGCAAGGCTCTGATGTAGTAAAAAGCATTGGGATATTAAAACCCAGTTAATGGAAAACCATTAACACTCAGCCTGGAAAGAGTGGAAAAACCTTTGAAAATCCTGCTGGCTAATAATGCCTTGGTGAGAGGCCAGTGCAAGGGGGCTTCCCTGCTCTCCTCTGCAGGCCTGGCATCATTCCTGGGTACCTCCACAGGAGGTTTACTCGTTGGGAATACCGCATATGGTGGGGAAGCAAAGAAGTGTGGAAGACAACACATGCAGCTTTAAGGGAGAAAGAGTTTGAAAGAAGAGGAAAATGCCCCTGGAGCATGGGGCCATTGGGTGGTGCTCTGATGTTCTTCTCAGCTGTTTTTAAACTCTCCAAATCCCCAGGAGGATGCAAAACAAATGGCATTAGCTCTGCCAGTGTGCAGGTCAGAACCTGGTTAAACCAGCATTTGGTGGGAAAAAAGGTCTGGTCCTTTCAGGGGCTGTTATCCTGCACATTGGCAGAAAGGTAGACAGTTTTTGCAGCCTGCCTACTCCATCAGTATTTGCGCTCTCTGGCCATGAATTTAAGAAAGATGTGCCACAATTGACATTATCCTACTGGGGATAGGAACCAAGGGGCTTGGGAATATTTTAAAAACTAACTGATGGAAACATGGAAGCTCCAGTTCTCCAGCGAACGCCTGTTGGCCAGAGGCACCGTGTGTGTGTGTGCGTGCGTGTGCATGGATGGGCTCTCTTCTTTTTTAAAACCTTTGGAGTGAGTTTTTTGGATACTTCAGACGTCCCTTTTTCTCACCCTCAGATTGTTCGCCGCCTCCCCAGCAGAGTGACATATTGTTTGCAGTGGAATTTGACAGGCTCAGATGGCAGTAGCTGCTGCAAGATTTTTTAGTTCTTGTTGGTGCTACGACAGGTCTCAACAAATTCCCTCGCCCACTCGCCCGTGGTGCATAAGAAACTTTCTCTAGTGTGAGGGGAGCTTGCCCATCAGTTTTGTAAAAATCTCAGCTTTCCTTTAAGCATGATGCAGAAATTTTGGCTTTCTGAATCTGACACAGATCTGCTCTATGGCAGTGATGTTTGCAGATTCAGGAAGGCAGACAAACAAAGGCGAGTGAAATGTGAGCTCCCAAATAACCCTGTCTTGGCTTTGTTATGGAAGTGACCTGCCTGGGGTATGTGGTGGGAAGAGGCTGTGGATTTCTCCCAAGGAGATGTGACCCCATTCTGTGTGCTGTATTCAGTGCCCTCTTGTGAGTCCATCCCCTCTTTCTGTGTCTTTGTCACATACACAGGTGACAGACCTACAAACCCACCCATCCTACCCCAAACACCAGGAGGAGTCGTGTGCCTACAGCACAACTCTGTGAGCTGGTCACCCACTTCTGTGTGTGATGGTGTTTCCGATGGCCATCTCTAGGCATCTTCTTCAGGATGAGGCAACATTTGCCCTGAAAGACCCCATTTTTGTCTGCTGTGTCTGCAGGGGAGCCTCCACTGCCTGGCTCATGGGGCCAGGGGAGTCCTGTGCAGCCTCTGTGTAAGGAGCACCCTGGGCTTGGCATCCCTTTGGAGTGGGACTGCTCAGGGTGACAGTGGCAGGCATGGGCCTTTTTCTGGGAAGAAATGCTTATTCTGAGGCTGAGGACATCTCCGTGTCCCTTGTATTCCTGCAAGAGTGAGGGTTTTGGGAAACTAGGGGAGACTTTTCCAAAGCCATGAGCCCCTTTTCACCCATGAACTGTAGACTTTCTGAGTAGGGCATTCCAACCAAGCCGTGAGTGTTTCAGGTTTGTTTTAGGCTCAGCCTCACAAGATTATTTTCAAGCAGTGGTCCTGGGGCCATCCCAGTCTCAGGCTTCTCCTTGGCATAAACAGCATTAGCCCGAGGGTGGCCCTCATCTGTGCCAGATGCCCACAGCCACGGCAGCAGGAAATCAATGGGGCGTGGGGATATCCCCGCCACTGCTCGCCGCCGCTAATAGCTGTGGTGGTGTAGGAGTCCCTGTGGCATTTCCACATTACCTGGAGATTTCCCAAGGCAGGAGAAATCCTAAGGATAATTAAGCCTGTTTTATTTAGGGCTGAGCTGAGCCATCAAAGTGGCATAAAGCAGCCTAAATGGACCAGAGGATCTGGCACCTTATGTGAAAACTAATCATTTTCTGAGGTGGTCTGATAATTTCTGAGGAGGATATAAAATAATTCACACCCACATGTAGCTTTTAATGAGTAGAAAAGCCTCTCTGCTGCATGTTCTGGAATTGTACTCCTTTTTGTGAAAGAAAAAACCCAACCCAGTGATGTTTGCATGCAACAAAGCGAGAGGGGGACTGTGGCAAGAGCAGGAGCTTGGGGCAGTGTCTTTGTTGCTGTTTTCATCAGGGTTAAGGGCTCGGTGACCATTTGGAAACCTTTTATGGGCAAACTGGCTAGCAGCCAGTACTGCAAATTTGCACTCCTGACTTTTTGATTAGTCAGTAGTCCATCAACAGCAGTAGAAACCTGAGAAACATTTGCAGCTAACCACGTGAAAAGCAGGTGTAATAAATCAGGTTGTTCAGGTTTAGTCCCAACTGGGAAATGTGCGGATGGAGGTAGAATTCATTCCCTACTCCTCTTGTGGTATAGCAGAATACCTGCTGCATTACCCCAGTCCCTCTTTCCAGCAAGATCTCAGCCTGTAACAGTGATTGTATTCCCATTGGGGAATTGCAGATTTCCAACAATTTCTTTTAAGATCCACAGCAAAATTGTGTGAATGACAACCATTCATCCATCTCATTGCAGGATCAGGACCGCAGCATGGACTTTTTAAGTTTTAGGAGTGAGCCCTTAACCACTGCTGACTGTGCTAAGTGGAAGGAGCTCTCTCTGTGCCAGTGCCCCGATGGCAGCGGAGGCATCTTTTCTATTTATTTGCCTCCGTCCCACGGGGACCCGGAGCGTGTGTCTGTGTGGGGAGGCGGGGACCTGAGCTCTGCTCCCTGGCTCCTGCCATGCCTGTGCCCAGGCTTTTCCCGGGAGCAAATCAGCAGAGCTGGTGACAGGAGAAGCCATGAAAAGACTGTGGCAGATGTGAGTCTGCTCTCTAATACTTTATGAATACTGAATTTGCTTTTTTTTTAGGGGGAGGGTGGCTCTGTGTCTGTGTTGTTGCTTGTTCTTTATCACATGTAGGGTATACACAACACTGGAGTGGGGTGTTGTTAATAAAAGTAGCAAAGTTGCATCCTGGAGATATATTCTGGCAGGGGAGATACAACAGAGGACAAGAAAGTGGGGTGGAAGTGTTGGTGCCATGAAGACAGATCCATGTTACAGATCATGGAAGAGCTTTGAGAGCATGTTTTTTTGTTTTGTTTTGGTTTGGGTTTTTGGCGTTTTGTTTTGTTTTTTTTTTACTTTTGGGTGGACTGCTGAACCAAAATGGTCTGGTAGTTGCGGGCTGGAATTTTATAATGGCTGCACAAGAATTCTCTCTCCCCCAAGTTATGACATTTTAGGGTTAAATAGAATCTCCCTGTGTCCCTCAAGATGAATATATGCATTGTAATCTCAGGAAAAATTCAGGTGACGTGTCTTCCAATTGCAGGAAATGGCAATTTAGTGTTGGGAGAAGAAGGGTGGGTGGGACAGTTTTCTCAGGGGGGACACATCGCACTGACTCCTCCTCCCCATCAAGTGACATTCAGCCTGAACATCACAGTCACACAGTCACTTGGTGCTGCCGTTGCCTTCTCTGTAGTTAAACAGAGACCTTCAGGCTCTCTAGTCCAGCAGTTCAATTGCTTTCCCAGGTATTAAAATAACAAAAAACCCCAGAAATTGCTGAATTAGACAGGAGAAAGCAGCGCTCTTCAACACCCCCAGCATCAGGGAGGCAGCAAGAGCAGACACATCCGGGGATGGTTTGCATGCTCGGTGCTGTGCATTGTCAGTGGTGGATATTCGACAAAACACCCTTTTTGTAGCAGTTTAAAGAAAAATTTAGTAATAACTAAGCAAACCGCTGAAATCAACTGAGCTGAACAAGGGAATAACAACAAAACAAAAAGCCCAGTGTGTGTCTGTTGCCTGGGGCAAGCTACAGCTGATGGATAAAGTGACAGACGAATCCTTCCCTCATTTCCATTTTAATCTCTGTCTACTAATTGTCATCAATATCATCAGGGTCACTAGACCACTAGTGCGAGTCTACAGCCTTCCACAGGAACCGCAGCTTGGCCTGCCTGGCCCCCAGGGCTCTGCCCCTTTGCTAACCCAGGCTGTACTGGGGATGCCTTGGAGGGGGAGGAAGGGCCCTTGGAGGTGAGGTGGGGTGGGTGATACTTCCTAGTGTCACACAGAAGAGGGTACTCCTAGTGTCCGGCGTTAAAATACAGGACAATTGCAACCCTCTTTGAAATGAAAATTATTTATACTCCCTTTATGCCCAGGCCAGGATTTGAAAAAAGGGCAGCTGGGAATCCAGCTCCCATTGGAAGAAAGGGCTCATTCCAACTCTTAAATCAATGACTGTGTGATGAAAGCACACTTTGGATCAGACCCAAGGAGGACAGAGTCAAAGCTTTTTATCGGTTCTCTGTCTGGTGCTTTCTCTTCCCTTCCTCACTCTGGTGTGTGTAACACATGTGATGTGACACATGAGTACTCCAGGGGGTCTCTGCCGGTGACCAATCAGGCCGTGTCTCAGAATTTTGTTCCATCACCCCCCTGCCCAGGAAAGGCCCCGCTCAGTGTTGTATAGGTAATGTTTAACCCAGGGGCTCCAAGCCAAATCCTGGCCTCTGCGCACAGCTTGAGCACAAATTGTGCCCATGGCAACTACGCAGCAACTTGCTTGGTTGGAAATCTCCCATCCCCACTTGGAGGCAGCCATGTGGTCCTCTGCTTCTGCTGCTAAAAAGTAATAGATTTTTGGCATTTACTCTGTACCTTTATCTTGCACCCAGTCCCCCCTGCTTTATAGGCAGAGTGTGTTAAGGTGGTTTGGACAAGGCTCTGGCTCTGTTGGCAGTGCTCCCTCACAACAATTTTCAACCCTTTTTTTTTTCTCCTTCTCTTACTAACTCACTCTTTCCACTTTCTCTACTCCCATTCCTTTGTGTTGCCCTCCCAAAGTCATAACATCCCTTTGGTGGCACCATCTTCATCTCTTCTCCAAATGTCCCTCGTCTCTCCTGAGTCACACTTTTCATTAGACTCCCCAGATACTTTCTCTGCAATCATTCCTTGGCACATCAGTTTCTTACTCCTTCTCCCACCCGGTAAACATTTCTTGAACAGGAGATGTGAGGATAAAAAAATGGACTTTTCTTAGCTCTGCTGATGATTTGGGATCAAAGGAGTTCACAGTAGCTGCAGTTCGCTCCTCCATTCATGTGGCTGTAGCTGGTGACAAGAACTCTGCAGGCTCTGAAGCACATCCATCCTTTCTCTTGAGATTGTGACCTTGTTTTAGGATGCTGTGTGGTTTTGAGGTTCCACATTTGCAAGATTGTGCCTCTGCTGCCTGAAGGGAGGTGGAGGTGATCCTGGAGAGGGTCATCTTGGCCTCAAGGTGGTCCTCTTTGGCTTGTTATTCCATTGCCCGTGCTTTTCTAGTTATCCAGTGAATTAGGAAGGGACTGTTGCAGTATTATAATGGCTCTGTGTGTGTGTCCCTGTGGCTGTGTGGGATTTTACCACTGTGGCGTGCTGCAAATCTGTAAGGAATGGTTGATGCCACCTCGTTGTTTGTGTCCTCCTGAGCGATTCGCCGCCAGCGCGGTGACCGGGATAGGGAGAGGCAGAGAGGCAACAAAAAAATGACTCCCTGAAGCCATCTGCTGCAAATCTTCCCAGAGGAAGATTTGGAATCCCCCTGCTCTGGCGATGAAAATCTTCAGAGGCCCATGCCCTGTAAGCCGCAGTCCCTGCGGCTGCAACTCCAGATCTTTGGAGCTTATTGGTAACATATTTGCAAAGCTGCCCTGCTGTGATCACTGATCTCTGCCAGCTTAAATTTGGGAAAATGCTTTACACAGCCTTTCCTCTCCCCTCCTTCAACCCCTGCAGGTCTATATACAAGGAAAGAAAGATTTAGTGTTTGAGCATAAGCACTGGTCAGCCAATCTGCAGCGTATCTTCTTGAAAACCCAAAACAGGTGCTCTTGGGCCATCAAAGTCTTGAAGCAGTTAAACTTCCTTTCACCTCTGTTGCAGTTCCTTTAAAAGAAATAGAGAGATCTTCAAAAGGTGGAAGGGTGGCAGGCCAGAAACGTAAAGCGTGTGCAATCACTCAGATACAAGTGGCACCACTAAAAATTGCCTTCATATATCAGCTTATGGTTTACACACTGTGGCAGAAAGGACGCTAAAAGGTCAGCAGAAAAAAAATATATATGTCAAGCCTGGAGCTGTGACTCCAAAGGTGTGGAAAGACATGATCTGAGAAGGGTTCTAGAGGGACTGGATAAGTGCTTGATATGGCAGGATTTTTTATTTTATTTTATTTTATTTTATTTTTTGCAAGGGAGCTGCTTGCAAACGTCAGCACAGAAGCCAAGGTATATACTCGCAGTAACCTCTTGCTACGACCCCTGGTGACAAGACGGATAGTTCCATTCATCTGTGGGTGAACAGCACAGGCTCTCTGCATTTTTTACTTGAAGCCCTGGATGAATTTGTTTGCGGAGGGGAATGTCACCGTTGTGAATGCTCTGATCACTCATGTGCCCATAGTGAAGTCAGTGGTAGGGAAGAGGGGGGGGAAGGAGGGGGGCAGAGCAAGGAGGAAAGCAAGCTTCTCTCTGGGGGTCTGGGGGATGCCAGCTTATATCCAGAAAAACATCTCCAACCAAACATTAATGGAGGATGTGACTTCGAAACAGAGGGATCAGCAAATATGCTGTAAATTAATAATGTGCCCTTTTAGTAGCAATTGCTTTATGAAAATCGGTAGGGCTTTATTTTCCCCCTCCTTGTAGAAATAGCTCTGAAATAAGTGGGTCTCACTGGAGTTTTGTTTAAGACTGACCCCTTACTTTATTAACCGTGTAACATTTTAAGGTTGTTTTTTCCTCTCTGTCTCCTCCAGCAAGTCTCTATTGATCACTGTTTACAGTTATAATCCCTTTCAAATTTATCATCCATGACTAACACCACACGTATTGATTGGTGCTGACGGATGTCCCTGTATGGTGTATACCCACAGTGGTTCTGGCTAGCGAAGTACAGTAGATATATTTTTTTCTCTCCTTCATTTGCTTTTTATAGCTTTCTGCTCCCTCCCTTTTGTTCTCAGTCTGACTAACCTATTTCACACAGACACCATGGGATTAACATGTCTAAATTTAGGACAATTTCTTTATTCTTGATGAGGTCTTCGGAACAGGAAGGCAAAGAATGGATAGTGGTGGGCTTTGGGTTTTGTTGTTGTTTTTTCCCTCAACTGGGAAGCTACTGGAAGGAGACAGGCCCTATAGGAGATCAGATTTATGAGGGACATCCACATGTCTTAACCTAAAGCCTAAAGTAACAAAGATGTAAGGGCTAGTTTTTTTAGGGACAAATTAGATGTCACTGGTGACTAAGGACAAGGTGTCCGAAATCTGGACTATAAATGGAGTCATTTGTCAACAATGCATTTTTGCTTGCCGGCTGCAACATTTCCTCCATCTCTTGTTGGCCAGAAATAGAGCTTAAGGTTAATCTCTTTTCTGAGCCACCTCGATTTTACTTGAATTTACAAACTTAAAATCAAATAACTAAACAAACCAAAAGCCCTCAGGCTCAAACATCCTCAAGGATTTTGGTACTGTAGCACCATAAAATTTCTGTCACTTAAGCTATTGTTTTTTTCTTGTTAACCCAAAGCCTTGTTAACCTACACCTTTCAAAGGCTGAGTTCCTTCCAGATTTTAAAAATCCATTTGTAACTTTTTTTTGAGTGTGTTTTATGCAATGGTTTAAATACATGTTCTTGTACGTGCATTTTATTTGGGTGTAATAAGGCAGCAAGTATAAGACAGGGTTGTTAAACCTTAGTAAAAACATTTTTTAATAATAATTGGGCATTTATTTAATATACAACCACTGTCTTATTAAATCTAACTCTTTGGATTTAATAGGATAGTTTATTGTATTATAGCATTACTACAACAGTGCTATAGTTACGGTTCAAAAGGCATTTTCATTATAAACTCCAGTTTGCAGGTGCTTATAACTTCTTGAAGTACAGCACCTCTTTTATTTGAATGTGAAATCACTCACTGCATTTCTCAATTTTTTTCTTTCATCTCCTTCTCAGAAACAAGGACATTTAGATGTCAAAAATAAAAAAGAAAAAAGAAAAGCAGCAGTTACTGAGGAGCAGTATTAGAGTTCAGAATCAAAATTCACCAAAATAAAAGTTCAGTGTTAGAGCTTAGGAAACTCTGGACCTTGATCAGATTGCTCTGCCCGTGTCTGGTAAAGCATAAAGTTGGCAATTTGCTCAATAATGTACAGTGCTATTAAAAAAAAAATTTAAAAAAATTTCTCTGTGTGTTTCTCCTCACCTTGAAGGCAAACAGATTTGTCTGGCGAGGTGCTCAGGACTGGACCAGGGGTCAGTGTACTTACTGAGGAACTGGGTTAATTACCAGGTTTTATGAAGAGCAAACAGGACCTGCCCTCAGCAGGGCTGTGTCCAGGGAATGGGCACTTTTCAGTGCCATGTTCTGGCTGTGCCTCCAAAGGATGGGCACACACAGTGGTGACCACAGTGGCCACCCGGGTTTGCTCTGGTGTCCCTGTGGTTGACCCTTGCGACATTACTCAGCTTTAGTAAATGTAATATTTAATTGCTTTCTGGGCAGGGAACCACTTGTAAACAAACTTTAGCCTCAATGGAGACTTTATAGTTAAATAAATAAATGCTGACAAAGAAAGACTGGAGACACAAAAAACCCAAGCAGGAGCACAGCACTAAACTGCCCCATAAAACCTGTGTAAAGAGAGTGTTTCATGGTGTCACAACAGCAGACTTTTTGCTTTTCCACAGGCTGAGTTTGCACGTGGCATTATTTTCTTTTATTTCAGTCCTGGCTCAGAAACTCCTGCTGAAGTGGCACTGAGCAGAGGGTTGGTCGGTTTGTTTTTTTAATTATCACCAGACTTAGACAAATTTCTCTTTTAGTGGTGGGAAGATCAATGCAGGAAGAGGGACATGTGCCACTGTTACAAAGGGTGCAGCCTGTTCTTGCTGCTGTAGAGCTGGAGCTGAGCAGTAATTGCAAAGCAGAAAGCTGTTCTTTAAAAGCGCACAGATTTTGGAAATCTAGGAATGCAATCCCTTTGCTTAGGTCTGAACATCAAGTCTTTCCTGAGAATGCAAGTAGAGGCAGGTGTGAATTGATGAAAACAGAATTATTGTCTCCTGTTCTCCCTATAATCCATTGTGGGGTTATGAATACTAATAATTTCCTCAAATAAACATCGTCAGCCGTACTCAAAATAAAAGGGTTTGTAGCTCCAAGCCCTCTGCCCTGACAGTCCTCGGTGCAGCCATGACAAGGCTGAAAATGAAAGCTGTTTTCTAGGAAAAACAGATAAATTTGGCAAACTTTCATAGCAGGAGTTAATTTTCTGCAGGTTATTTTCCCCATGAAGTTTTGTGAAAAATCTCATGCAAGGTCCTTTTAACATTCCTCAAGTGCACGTCCAGTGACCCTGGTGGTAAATCCTGCCTCTGTTCAAAAGAGAAAAAAAATGCAATTATTTAAAAGAGTGGTTACAAATAGATTTATTAAATGGAAGATAGTCATACAGACAGCTCTGAGCAGCTCCTGAACTTCCAGGGAACTTGTACTGCATCACCACTGTTTCAGCCTATTCTATTGGGGTTTTTTGCTGTGCAGGTAGACTTGACCTCACTTTGCCAGTTTTAATTTTCCTGCTGTTTTTCGGTAGCTCTGTGGTCATGTTGCTAGCAAAGGAACGCTATAAATGGATTAATGAGTGTCATGAGGAAATAGGAAACTGTCTCCTTGATAGTTTTTGGGGGGGACTGTTTTAGTAATAACAAGTATTTAAGAAATCTTGAAGATACAAGAAGTGGGAATTTTCTATTTTTATTTTTTTCTGTTTGTGAGAATCATTTAAAAATATCCACAGGTTCATTTTTGTGTAATGCCACACAACTTGGCATGCTTCAGATTGTAGTTAGTCACTTTTTGGTAGCATTCTCTTATGGAAAAATGTGTGTATGCCATTTTAAAATCATATTCAAACATATGGAAAATCCTTTGTGCTTGCAAAATGTGGAAATCTGGTCAGAAATGGGCTAGCTTTATCTTAAATCCAGTCAATTTTGTTGTAAATGTAACTGGAGCAGTGCTTGGTTTTTGGAGAGAGAAATTCATCTAGAAGGGTGACATTTCCTGGCTGGGTAGACCTGTTTTGAAATTTGAAATAAAACACAAAAGAGGTGAAGTGAAACACCTCTCTTGGATTTGCTTTTCTGATAATAAAGTCAACCTTGGACTTTTCATGGGCCTGGGATTGTCCTGTCACTGAGCCCAGAAATCTCCCAGGATTTTGGACCAATTCCAACCAAGGGGGAGGGTCTGGAAATACAGATATTAAACTGTAGGTTGCTGGGGATAGTGCAAATGTTGATTGGGAAAAGTCTGTGGAAACTTCCTTGGAAGAAGGAATGGTTGTCAAGTAATTTGTATAAAGACATCTTAAAGTCACGTGATTAAACTGGAGCATCAGGAAGAAAAAGAATTCCTCTCCATATTAAAAAAGTGTTAAACAATCATGATGATTATAATTAAGAATTGTGTATATTCTAATGGCAAAATGTTTTGGTTATTTCAGATACCAGCCTGTTCAGCTGATTGGTTCTCCACATGGTCAGAAGATTGTCATGACCTCTATGCAGTTCAGCCTTGGATGGAAATTTTTACAGGTCCTTATTTTTTTACTCTCTTGGGAAATGCATTTTCACATATTTGTTGCACAGATCTTTTCTTTTCACTTCTTTTCATCCTTTTTTTGTCTTTTCTATTTTTTCTAACCTCAGAGGTAGCAATCCTACTGCTATTAGCAAGATGTCTATTATAGTGTCATTAAAAAAGCTATAGTCGGAGCATGGAATGACTCACATCATGGAGGAGTTAATAATTCACTGTAATAAAAGTATAAAGTTTTATGATAAACCACTCTCAGGGGAGTTAAATATAATCCTTAGCGGGTCACACACTGACTACAAAGCTTACATTTGTAATGGTAATTTGAATTTACTACATCGCCTTTAGTTTTTAAGCGTTTGTATGTCATTAGACCTTATAAATTGATTTATATATTCAACTCCAGTATAATTCTACATAAAGGTACAATAAATTTTATGGATTATAGATATGGCATCTAAAACAGTTTAGAAAAATAATTTTATTAAATTCACTTAAACGGCGGTGATGAACAGTGACGAGGATGCCAGCCTGGCTCAACTTCTGCGAGCTGCACGAGGCGGGCAGGGAGCTGCCTGTGGTTTTGGGGACAGAGGGAGGGGACTGGGCCATAACTCGTCACCCAAGCTCTCAGTAAGGACTTCAGTGGCACCAGGTGCTAATGTTTTGCACAACCACAACTGTCATCGAGCAGGACCCCCGTGCTGTTCCAAAACTCGATCTCCTACTGGAACATTTGGGGTTCCCATGGCCAGGGCCACCCTTAATCCTCCATTGGTGACATTGCTGGTAAATGTACAAGATCACCTGCAGGAAAGGATTGTGTTTGTACCATAAACAAGTCACTTCTTTCTAAAATTAGGCTGCTGTGGTGCACCTTAGGTTGGCTTCAGCGGGATGTCGTTCTTCAGCACTTTGCCTCCTCTGCACTCTTTATCAGAAATAGCTTATGAACAATGAAAATATCTTTTTTTTCTTCCCCCCTGCTTGGATTCAGCACATATATTCATAAGAGGAGCCATTAAAAATGTTCATCTTGAACATTCTTTATTGATGTAATTTCAGCAGAGCTGACTGTGAGGAAGTGACTGTGTTGGTATTTTGCCCCTGACACAGCAGATCCTGCTCAGATCTCTCATCCTGTGAAAACTTCTGTTTGCATTCCTGAGCCATGTGGAGCAGTCCCTGAAAGCAGTGCAGGACACAGCTCAGAAACACTTGATAAACTTCACCGTCTGTTTCTTAAGTGGTTTTAAATAATCAACCAGCATTTTAATGCTGCTTTTCCTAAAGTCGGTGTAATTTCAGTGCTGATCTTCAAACCCTTTTGTCTAATCCGCTGTGTAATCTTTCCCATAACAAACCTAAAAACGATCCTTGTACTCCCTGGTGGGCAGTTATCAGTGTATTCCCCATCGCACTCACACATTAGCAAAGCTTTATCCCATCATCGGTTTGGTTTTGAAAGCATTGAGGTAAATCTCAGGTGGCATCCTGCACTCAGTGGGTGTGTCACTGATGAAATGACCCAGCCAGCTGGACAGGTTTATGTACAATTTACTGGAAACGTATTAAATGTGTCTCGGGAAATGATTCTTTAAAACGTTCTCACTGCCAGTGCAGTAAAGATTAAGACCTTGGCATGAAACAGGGAAAAAAATTAAATAATATTCAGAAGCTTGATGTAAAATAATGATACCAAATGTAACTTAAAGTCACCAAAGGATGAGCATTTAGGCTAAATTCCTACTCCTCCCTTGACTAATTCCCGTAATAATTCAGGGGTCTCTGAAACTTGCAGGCTGAATTTGAGCCCTGGCACAAACACACTGAGTCCTGCTTTAATCCCTCTCCGGCAGTTTGCTCAGACAAATGCAGGATTACACAGGCAAAACCAGGACTTGCAGGTGGGCAAGCTCTTGGGAAAATAAACACTGTTATTTTCATGTAATTATTTTTGATATTCCAATTCCTCTTCTTATATTCATTGGCTTAAATATTGTGAGGGCAGCACTTAGGCTGCCTCCCAGATTTTGTTTGTGCTTGAATTTCCTGAGCCACTCAAGGGGACTTTACAATCTCCTTGCTTAGCATATAGTTAGCTTTAGATGTTACTGCGTGCAGGCTTCTTTTTGTTGTTATTATTTGTGCCTTTTGTATCCATCTGTACTTGTTTGGTTGCATGGAGCACCAAGGGGCAGCGTGGCTGGAGTTTTCTGTGTCATGAAGGAGTAGCAAGGGGGCCTGTCTGGTTTTTGAAGTGCCTCCATGGCTGTTGGCACAGAGAAGAGTGGTCAGGATCAATGGAAGAAGTGTCCGTGTTGCCCCCCTGCCCCAAACGGTGGGGCTGCCGTGGGTGGGAGGTGGCAGCGGGCGCTCCAGGCTGCACAAGATGCCAAGGGGGCGCCAGCCAAGGGGCTTGGAGCACTTTCAGCCTCTAAAATTATGCTGGGATAAACCGCTTTCTGCAGTATCCTTGAACATTTGCTCCGCAGCAAATAAAGGCATTAAGTCCTTCCTGCTCTTCCAAATACACAATTTAGAAATAAAAGGTAATAACTGATGATATACAAACACTGAAATTTCCATTCTTCACAGATTAAATGATCCTTGCTGCAGATCATGAAAAGAGCTATTAGTGAGAGAGAGAGGGGGGCGGGGGGACACTTCGTGCAGCAACAAGCAGTATATTCTGTGCTTTAATAAGAGGGAAGCTGATGGAGAACTGCAGCATTTAAAATCACAGTGAACACAGCAGGCTGATTTCTGCCAGGACAGGATGAGTGCAGGGGGACAGAAGTGGGAGAGGTGAGGAGCAGAGCTGGCAGTGACCAGGTGCCCGCCTTAGAGTTTAACAAGTTTGTAATTTCAGATTTTGTGGGGGTTTTTTTAAGAGCATTTTAGCCCTCCCAGACAGGTTCTTTGGCATCCTCTCCGCAAGAATTAGGCGTATTTTGAAGAAAATATTTCAACTCCAAGTAATTATTGTTTAGTACTGGATTATATAAAGCTATTTCATAGGCTTATGGCATTAAAAAGAGTTGTTAGGATGTTTTTACAGCAGATGAAGAGTTAATGGCTTCAAGTTGAGATGGAATAATTACTGCCTGGACTGATTTACTATTTTATTTCTGTGATGTTTGAAAATCTAATAAATCATTTTACTTTTATCTTGATAGATAATACTTTCATTAGGAAAATTAGAAGCTTCATTATAATGTTTATCATGAGATGGAAGTTTTTTCAAGGTTTTTTTTTAAGTTTTAGGATTCCACAGATCATTTTTGCCAGGTTTTCATTTTGTTTATCAAGTTTTCATTTTCTTTGTCATTTCTAAGTGAATGCAGCAGCAGAGCAGTGGGCTGGATCAGACCTGGGCCTGCTTTGGAGGTGCCACCCACACTGTTTACCTTGACTTCCTGGGGAGCTGCATGTTTTGGAAAACCAGGCTGTAAGATCCTTAAACTCTTAGATAGATAGATATGGAGACTAGAAGGGATTGCAAAGGTCTTTTACGCTCAGTTTCGAGAAAATTCAGATTAAAAGACCCCTCCCAGCAGCAGGTGAGACCCCTTTTTTTTCCTGCCAATGCCAAGCTGACCACTTGCTTGGTAAGCTCTAATTTGGCTTGAATATGCAATTTTTTAACCTTTCCTCTTACGCAGAATGTTGGTTTTTGCTAAGAAAACCTGCAGTGATGGTGTGGGCTGGGGCTTGTGCTCGCTCTTGGCCCAGCCTGGCTGTGGGTTAATGACCTCTTGGCAGCCATCTAGTTTGATGGTTTGCCATTAATACAGATTTATGTCATGGGCACTAGGGCCAAAGGAGCTCCTCACCTGCAGCAGGGCAGCCTAAGACCCATTCCTGTTCCCTGCAGTAAAATCCTGCACTGCTACTACGAGTGCAGTTTCCCTAGATCCAGCCACAAGGAATGTCACAAGGCACCGTCTCACGCCAGTGTAGTGTTTGCAAGCCCATTCCAGTCCTCACTGCTAATTATGTTTGTTTGAAAATGCTTAAAGTGGTTGTAAAAAAAACCCAAAACACCACAAAAAATGGTATCTTAATCTGGAAGATGCTTCCTTACCCATACGGCATCTGTAAGCTCTACGTACTCACCACTTAGGCTGATTGCTTCCCCAATTAATGTGCTTTGGGTTTGTGATTCTGTAATCATCCATTGCATTGCAAAATGCACAGCATATATTGAAAAGTGTCTATAATATGTTTTAAAAGGAATTCTTAACGCAGCTCTGACCTCGACACACTCTGAAGGTGAAGAGGATCAATCATAGATAAAAGGAGGGGAGCTCTCAGAGGACATGCGTACCTAAGACTTTCTCTAGGTGCAGTTCTGGATCTGTATTTATTGGTATTTATCTTTGAAAGCTCAGACAAGCAGAGATGCTGTAATTGATTTTATTTGGAAGTGAGAGATTGGGTCAAAATGGAAGCTTTTGGGTCTCCTGCTTTTACTTTTCTACCTGTATAGAATGAGGATTTTTACTAGAGGTGCTTAATGACATTCACATTTTTTTGGCCAACAATGTGAATGGGAGCCTCTAGCAAAGCAAACTCCACCTCTCCTAGCTTCAAATGAGCTGGGAAAGATCCTCATCCTGCCAACTCATCCTTAATTGGCCTATATAGTAAGAAGCAATTAAAACTAAAGGCCTGATTCATAAAAAATGTACGTTGTGTTTATGTGTCTGTGTGCATAGGGGCTTTTCCTGCACTCCAGCTAAAAGTGCAAGAGGCACATTAGCTTCCAGTCCCCCTTTTCCCAATTTTTTCCTTCCCTCATTTTTTTTTTTTTTTTTTTTTCTTTTTGAGTCACAACTGACTTTTTCTCCTGGGTTCCTCTGCAAGTGAGTGTGAGAGAATCCTAGAATATCATGGGTTGGAAGGGACCCACAAGGTTCATGCAAGTCTGAGTAGATGGAGGTGTTTGGTGTAAACCTTCTAGACAAAAAATAAAGTTTAGACAACACGTGAAAATGTCCAAATAAAAGCTAATGGCTGTGAGTCAGCAGTGCTGGCTTCTGTTAGCTGATTGATTTTCAGCAAGCCACTGGCTTGCTAGACAGGTTTTGAAAGATCTTTGCTGGCTCTGCTGGGTGTGCAAACCCTGCAATTTCTTTCTCTCCTTTTCTAAAAGAGGAAAAATAAAATAATGTTAAATAGTTAACGCACAGAAGAAAAGGAATAGAGGCAAATCATCTGTCTGATGCTGAAGTTCATGCAAACCCCAAATTTGAGGTTTTTTCTTACTGTCTTTCCAGATTCTTGTTTAATAACTGGCTGCATAAATGCATTGAAATATATGAATGCAATTCCTATAATTTTTCCCCCTTTTCTGTTCCAAGTAATTTTCTTTGTGGGGTGTGTTTGGGGTTTGTATATATTCTTTTTTTTTTTTTTCCTGCAAAGACTTTTGAGACATAATTTATGTGGGTAACTGCATGGTATAAAGCTGAATCATGTTCCATCTGTTGTGGAATACCTGTAGCTTTTAGAATGATCCCCAGTGCAAACACCTCAGGGCCAGGTTTTGCTGGAGGTACTTCAATCCAGTTTGGTTAAAATCGTCAGGTTGTTTAAAAATACCCCAAGAAGGCTCCAATTCTCGTTGTTGCCGTGCCCATCTTGGGAGCCAGGTCGCCATGCTTTGTTTTTTGGTTATTCCCAGAATAACCCAGCTCAGGCAGAGATCCTGGCTGCTTCCCATCTGCTCCATGGCAGTGGTGAGGCCACAGCCCTCGGCAGCGTTTGGCACCATTGGGACGATCTCACTTGTGCCAAGAGAAAAGGGACCGTGTTTCCAGTGCGGTGCCAGCCCGGCGCTAACCATACGGCGTTTTCTGCCGAGGGAAAAATGACCCTCTGGGGGAAGGAGAAGTGGCCTCCGGTCCACCTTCAGGATTGGAATCTGATAAACAGTTTCAAATGTCAGTGGCCTGTTGTTGGTAATTAAATTGTAATGACAGATCCGTGCTGATACTATCAAGGTGCTTTTGTCCTGGGAACCCTGCATTAAGAGGAGCCGCAACAGCAGTTTTGCTTGTTACCTCTTCCTGCTATTGCAGTTAAATAGTTCATGGCCATCAGCTTCCCTCGCAGGAATGTGCACTGCCCCCTGTGCGGGTTTTGTGCACAATCACCAGGAATGCTAGTGTATCTTAAACATTTGAAAGTTCAAAAGTTTGCTAGCCCCAACTAACCAGCATTGCTGGTCACACACCCCCTAGCCACACGTTTGTTTGTGTGTCTTTACATCCAGACCTGGAGCCTTTAAAACATATGTGCTAACTCTTGGAGAGAGAAGGAAAATGTCTATAGAAAGGTTAAAGTTCACAATGAAGGCACTCGGTCAGAGAAATATCAATATGCAGTTGTCAGGAGAACTGACATTCTGAGTCACAAAAATACATTTTTGGTTTCGGGGGGTTAACTTCCATTATAAATGATTAAAACCCCATGATCCATCATGGAGACAATAATAGCAGTCACCTTCTTAAAAACAACAGCGACTGCTTTATTCCCATATTGTTGTTTGTGCCCTCGAAAGAAAAGAAGCCAAATTAGAGTGTTTCAGATGTTTTGGTGAGTGAGTGCCTTCAAAGAAGTTTTGGAGCCCTTTTCCATCCTGTTCTGTAGAGGTCAGCAAGTTTGAGGAATTACAGGCACTAAGTGAAAATGAAAACATCAAGAGGCTTGCTGTCTATCACAAGTATCACTAAATCTTTTTGAACAACCCTGGGCAGTGAATTATGGAAGCATGGAATTGACTTACAGTTTATTTCTAGTAACAGTCAGTTACTATGTCAAATCTAAAACCATTCAGAAAAGCCTATAAAAATGTATGACAAACTAACCAGCAACCTCTAGATCTTTTTACATGTGTATGATTTTAGAGAACGTCGCGCTAGCCCTTGTGGAAATGAACAGACAGGATGTTTTCATGAGGCTGTATTTTTTTCTTTTTTTTTTTCCCCTCCTCGCTCGTGTTGTTTGGCATCAGAGAGAGCCTCTGGAGTAGCTTTGCTGGAGGATGACAATATGGTGTGTGGGCAGGGGAATGGCACAGCTCTTGCTCCTGCCTCCCTCAGTGGTGATCTTCCCCCCTACAACTGAATGCTCTCCTAACAGTCTCCCAAACCTTATTTCAAGGGGCCTTGTGAACACCTGGAAACTGGGCGGGCAGGACCATTTGGACCTAATTCTCTAACTCTCAAAGGGGAAGTCTGGGGATGGCTTCATGAAACTATGCAAAATTAAATTAATTTAAAAATACGAAGCAGCTCAAGGCTTCCTATCAGGAGGGTGTTTGGCCACTAATTTGTGAGGACTGCCCTGAAGAGACCGAACAGGGAGCAGATCTTTCACAGCTGTTTTTGTTTGTTTCTTTGTTTTCTTTCTGTGTAAGTGGCAGACAGCATTAAAATGTTTAAATATCTGCCACTGCAAGAATGAATGCAAAATGTCCTGTGCCTGGATAGCCATTTTGCTTTCCTTGTGGTGCTTGGGCTGGGAAAGCATCCAAACCCGAGTTTGTCTTGCAAGAAATGATTTCAACATCAGTCCCCTGGCAATTGTATTTTAAAACTAACACAGCCCAATAAACTTTCACTCATGAAACCATCAAAGTTGTGTTTACTAGCAGAACACTCGGGTCAATAAAAATACTCCACACCACTAGGATTTGGGATTTTATTATTTTGCATTTATTGAGAAACAAATTGCAGAATAAAGTGGGGCCACGAATAAAATACTCCTATACATTCAGAATATAATACAAAATGTAATTAGGTAGCACATTGTTAAAAGTCAGGACTAAAATCTAACAATATGGTGTCACCAATTGTAAACTTGTTACTGTATAATATGTAATTGTCAACTGTTGAGAAAAGATCTCATTTTGATAACACATATTGAGATTGGAAGCTTGTTTGTTAATGAGGGGTCTGAAAAACGCTTATGACTCCAGGATGCTTGACAGCTCTAACTGCAACATTGTGCTGCACAGTCAAAGAACTGTGAGTTAGAAGGAATACAAACAAAAAATAAGACCTTTTTAGGAGCAAAGAAACAAGCATGTTTATATTTAAGGAATGTGTTAAAATCACAGCTATCCTGCTCAGATATTAGAATCAATCAAGAGATTGAATCATATGATTAATTTCTATTAATTTCTATTTTATATGCACAATTTGGCAAAACTGTGTTTTTTCAAAGCTGTTCTTAATATCCTCAGCTTCATCTCTCTGCGGAGGGCTGAGGACAGGGATGCTCTGCTCTCCTGGGTGTGGGCCAGAGCCAGAGCAGCTCTTCCTGCCTACCTTTGCTGGATCTCAGCACAACCCAGCCATGACCTCAGTTATTTTCTCTCTAGGGCATTCGCCCCCTTGTGCAAAGCAGAGGTCTGGGATTTCAGGATGCCACCGGGTTTCCTTCAGGACTGTCCCCTCCTTTCTATGGCATCACCAGTGGCGTGGACCTGGGACCTGCTGGCTGCTGGACATAGCTGCAGCCCCCAGCATTTCCTCATGCTGGGTTTCACAGCTCTGTGTGCCTGCTGAAGTTGTGCATAAAGCCAATATTCAGCACAAAAGAGCCCCATGTAAGTTGCACTAGCAGGTAGCTGCACACCTTTTATTTCTGATCTGTGCTGCTTTTATTTTCTTGCTGAGAGATTAAGAAGGTATTGTTAAGGTTGTTCTGGATGCCACAAAAACTCCAGGTAGCATTTTGCTGTGAATTTCAAAATTTTTGAGTAGTGTTGTGCTGGTAAACTCAGATGTGAACTCCCATGGCATATATTCTGTTCCCTCATTATCCTGTGTGCTCAGGAAGCTCTGCACAACCCGTAGCAACTTGTTTTCTCAGAGGGAGTGATTACATGTGGTAGAGTAGGTTTCTTTTGTGCGTGTGTGTGTGTGGCAGTCATATAAAAGCCAGCCCCTGTTATTTCTCAGAGTATTTGTAGCAGCTGCAAAAGAAATGTCCAGGTTGCTCTATGTTTTAGAAATGAGTCCTGATGCCTCTGGAGACTCTGCTGGCATTGCTGATGTCTTCAGGTGGCACCAGACAGTGACTGAGGAAGGAAGCAGGTGGAAGGAAGGCTTTCCTCCCATTCACTCTGCCCCCCAACCCAGAGGGAACAGTGACCAGTGCGGACTTTGGGTAGAAAAAAGAAAAAGCCCGGGTTTCCATTGCCAAATACTTCCTGCTTCAGGCGAAGACTGCATTTATTGCTGTGCCCAGTGCCGCAACAACCTGCCACAGTGGCACTGGAAATTTGTTTCCAGGTCACCCTCAGAGCAATGGCTCTAAGCAAAAGGCAGGGGAGGCTGAGCTTTATGCTGACTGGAAGCAGACTGAAACTGCTCTGGTACCTCCAGGATCACGGTAGCTTTCTGTGCCCCACACCACAATCTGGGGACCTCACCAAAACAACAGAGGGTCTGGGCTCTTTCCCTCCTTTCTGCTTCCTCAGTGAGTCCCCTGCCCACTTTATTAGCAGACTTCTCATGGAAACTTTTGGAAGAAGGGGTTGCACACTTTCATTACACAGTCAAACCACCAGTTATATTACTTCCAAAATCAAGCACTTTTTTTTCTTGCTTTTGCTAGAGCAAGCCTTGCTACAAGGCTGAGCTGCATACAGTATCCTGTCTGCTTTGCTTTCCTCAGTGTGTGATGTATTTATCCTGCAAATGTCCACTTTCTTCTATTTTCTTTTTGTTTTCTTTTCAAACACCCTTTAACCACTGATGAGTTGAAGCAATTGCCACAGAAATACTATGTACCAAAGCCTGCTCAGGCTCAGTGCTTCTTCATTATTATGGTGCAGCAAATTTCCAAATCCTGTTGGCTGCCAGCGCCCTGAAAGAAGGAACTTCTGCTCTAAGGAGGCTGAGGGGTGCAGTCCTGTTTGCTGGGGTTTGCCATTACTCAGGGGGCTGCAGTGCAGAGGTTTGGGAGCATCTCCTGAATTAGGGGGTCAGAGTAGAGACCAGGACCACCAAGGAGCACTGCCTTCCCCTCCCCTCTGCTGCTCAGAGCTTTTGTCTTGGAGCCGTAGCTCCGCTCCACTGCGTCCGTGGGACGGCTGGGGACACTGGGGGCTTAATGGGAAGTTGTCAGAAATAGTTGTGCTTCTACCTTTCTGTGCTGTCAGAGGGGAAGATGTTAAACTCTCTGTGAAAGCTGGATGTGAACAGGGATGGACAGTGGTCTTCGGACCATTACAACCTACTTCCTCTAATTTTTAAAATTTATATACTTTGTAATGCATTATTAATTTTCTTGTGAGTGATATGACTTTCAAGGCTATCAAGGGACTAATCTATTTTTTACATGGAGTAGAGAAGGATTCTAGGTTTGTACAAATAAAATTCTCCCTGGAAGCAATACAACTGAAATGATATCTGCAAACATCACGGCTTTACCTCTCTTCTGAGCAAACATCAGCTCTCCATAGAAAGTTAACACTTTAATTAGACAGAATTTCAAATGATTGTGCGTATCTGCTATTAAGTTGAAGCGTTTGTATCATTTCTCATAAAAATTATTTTCTTTGTACAGCACTGAGCTAGAAAGCCTAGGAAGATATATCCAAATCCTTAGTTTAAAGATATTTGGGAAATACACATGATTAAACAATCACTGGTATTACCTGAAATCCAAAAATTGGGTTGCTATGGGTATAGAATATTTGCTTAATTCTAGATGATTGTTCCTTGCCTGCAAGGAAAATTATGTGTGGTTGCAGAGATTTAAATATGCTTTTTTCAGTGGAACTACAGGTATAATGGTTTCAGAGGTCTAAGTGTGGAGATAATTTTGGTTTTTGGATGTTAAACAGTAGCGGATATGTGCACACTTATTCAATATAAAATCTGGTGGAAATAAATAAAATCCAGCAAATGTTTATTTGGGAGCTGGGTTTAACCTCTGGAATAATGTTAACAGAAGGTTTAATATACCAAGTTTGGTATTTTTTTTGATACTTGAAAAAATAGTGTGAGTGCAGTAGAACAGTCCTACTGAAGAGTCAAGTACAGATGAGGAATAAGGTGTGATTAAAACATGCCATTGTAAGAACAGTGAGTATTTTCTAATGATTCGCATTTCATGGACACTCAGCTCACAATGTATCCACTTTTCCTTTTTCTTGGATGCTGTTAGCTACAAAGCTTCATACCAGCCTGTCTTCACACCAGCTTTGGAGGGAAAATAATGTCAATTTTTTCATCTCTGCTATTTCCTTCTCTGCACTCTTTGAAATTCCTGTCACTGATACCAACCACAGGTTCCTCTGTGTAGAAATGTGAAAATCTGGCAGGCACCAGGTGTGATCTCTGATCCACCAGATGTACCTGGGGCACTGAGATAGCACTGAGTGTCAAATTAAGTCTCATTTGGATAAAGACACCTGGGCTGGCTGCAGAGTTCGAACCTTTCAGTACTAAACCCACAAATGTCCATTGCTTGTGGTGAGGGGTCAGCTCAGCTGCATGTGCTCTGCAGTTGCAAAGGCTAGAGCCAAGTTTCTCTGCAGCCTCCAAGACCTGGCACTGTCAGAACTTCTGCATACATTGAAGTAGGTAGGAATCATCCATCTTCTTGTACATCTGTGAATGTCAGAGGTAACGTACCTGGGAAAGGCAGGGCCGTTGTGGTTCCTAGGGCTTTCCTCTTGGGGTCTGAGTTGCGTTTGGTGCACCTGAGAAGAGGGGATGGAGTGCGGTGTGTGCACATAAAATCAAAGTGGCTTTTCAGGCCAGCTGTAAATCTGATCTGCTGACATGCTCCTCTTCAGGACTACCTCTGTGGAGCAGATCCTCTGCCCACCTCATCTACCCAGACCTGGAACGAGAGAATGGGATTTGCCATGCAGCTCTTTTCAAGGCTGCTTCACGGTGCCAGGGCTTGCTTGTCCGTTCTGTTTGTGGACTGTCTACAGCCAGAGCTCCATTGTCTGTATTTGGGTGGTTATTGTCATATCCACGGCAGCTAAATATCGTGTGCTTTAACAGTGGGGTTATGTTTGGCAGTGCCAGGGGGAGGCTGCTGTTCCATGCTGCCATGCTCTAGGGTAGTTGAACAATCCCTTTTTATGCTTTGCTATCTAGGCAGGGTCCTCATTGCAGAGTGGTTTGGCAAGCACTCCACTGGTACAATATAAACCAGCATAGCTGATAACGGGGGTCTACCTGGAGAGCAGGGGAATCCCTAAGTGCTAACATCCAGAATAATGCTTTTATCCTCTAGAGCTGCTGTGTGATAACGGTCAGCCTTGGAAACGGATTCTTGGAGACATTTAATGATTGCTGCAACCTGGAGCAGTCCTGCATAAAAAATGCTCCCTAAGCATCATGGAACACAAAGGTTGTTCCAAACCAGCACTGCTTCCAGGGACAAGCAGTGGCAAGCACTGCTCAAGCCTTAATCTCAGATGTGTATTGGGCACTTCACACTCCTTGATTCCTCTTCAGGGCTATATCGGGGTCTTTGACCTCCTTTTCAGTATTTGGGGTGCAGTTTTCCCTGTGCAGGGCACACATGCTGCTCCAAAGCATACAAACTTCCAAAAATTTTGTATTCTCTCCTGATGAGATCTTCTGTCAATGCCAGAGGGGATCCCTTGGGTCTGTGCGCAGTACAGTTCTAACATTGCATGTTACAGAGCTGGGATGGACAAGCAGGACCATCCAAAAACTCTAATTCTGTAGTGGTTCAGAGGAGAAAGATACCTGCCTGTCAAAACCTGAAAAAAAACCTAGTTATGAAAGACAGTAAAATCCTCAAAGACTCCTTAATTAGTACCATACTGTGAACGAGTTACCCAAAATCTGCTTGGAGCGGTCACACACCCCAAGAGCTCAAGAGTTTTGCACCCACCTCCGACACTGACTTTCTCTGTGGCCCCGGGCAAGTCACTTAACTCCCCGTTGTTCATTGAACTGCGGAGGGGAGATAACAATCCCTGCCTACCACGAGGTAGGTTGTGGCAGGATAAATTAGCTGTTGGCTTTTAAAGCACTTTAAAGATGTACTGCAAAGCATTAAGAGCACTTGTTTTTATGGAGACAGTAATGGTTAAATGATAATTCTGTGCTCTCGCTGAATTTGTTAGTTTTAAAGTGTGAGTGTTATGCTTCTACAATATGCTATTAATCCAAACAAATTACTAAATCTTTGTGTGGTATGTGAGGAAGCCCATGAATTTACCTTTCCGTAGCAGTAAATGCAGTGGAAAGGATTTGAACTTCCCTTCTCACCTCAAAGCCTCTGGCAAACTGGTCACTGACATAATAAATATCCAACATTTAATAATGCTTCACTTTTCCTCTTTAAACCATTAGTTGTTTCCTGCTTGACTAAGAACTTCAAATTCAATTCATTAACATTTCTTTAAATAGCCCTCTTAACAATGCCGGTTTGGTTTCCTTGTTATGTTCTGTCACTAATAGCGGTTTTTACTTCTAACCTGTTATTAATTAGAAATAAAGACTGGATCTCTTAATTTCTGAATTAGTTTTAGTGCCTCTTTGCTCAGAGGCCGAAGAGGGTCTTTTTTTTTTTTTTAAGCCTGGCGTGTCGCGTTATATAATTGTTCCTGGGGTAAATAATTTAGCTGGTCAGAGCAAGTGCACTCCTCGCCGCCGTGAGTGGTCAGCCCGGCGGCGGGCAGCGAGGCGTGGCAAATCCGAGCCAAAGAGGAGCACAGCTGCATGAAACTTTCATTAGGGCGGCCGAGGGAAGGGCCAGCGTCCCGCCCTGCTCTCGGGGTGACCCGCGGCGCTGCCCGCGACCGCCGGGGCTGCCGGGGCACGGCTCCAACGCGGCTTAAGCGTCTTTGCCGCGAAGGACAAATGAACAGGCGCAGACCGTCTCAGCCACCCTAATCTTTTCTTTCCCTACTTCAAAGCCTTCTGTGTTGCATCTCGGGCTGTAATTACCCTTGAGGTATTTCAGACTCGAAGCGACACCGGGAAAATTGCACTTCCCGATAATGGTAGTCCACAGTTGTGTTTAATCAATTATGTAGTTGGTCATGAGACTGGCTTTTTAGTTACAAGGATTTTAAGGCCAACCCCTTATGCCCTGGCTGAGGAGAGCAACAATACCGAATTAAAGAAACACTCTCCATTTGATGCAGCTTAATCTAGGCTTTACCTGCTTAATTAGAAACATGCTGCCAATAACCACTTACTCCTCCATGCTCTAAACAGCCGGTCGAATGCCACGCTGTAATTTCCTAAGCAAAACTGTTTAAGTTAGGTGGAGCTGCAACACTAATTTTTACGGATATAAACAGATCCACTCAGCAGCAGCAGCAGCATCTCTGGATTCCTTGGAGCTGGTGGCAGTGCTGTAGTGCAGGGCTTGGAGGTGTGCGGATGCTGGAGAGGAAATGCAAGCTGAGCTGGGAATTAAACACGTGGCCATGCTAACTCACTTTGAAAGATACATGACAGCCAAAAGCTTCGCTCCCCAGCAGTAATGGAGTTGGCTGGGGTGCGGGGGGTGCTTCCAGTGGAATAAATTCAGATGATGCTAACTCAGCACATACTTTGAGGTGTGTACTAGCTAGCTGTGGGAAGGTCTTGCTTGGGGAAGCTGGTGATGGTGCTGTAGGCCAGCCAAGGTTAAGTGATGGCATATCCTGGTCCTCACAGATTCAGTGTCCGGGGTTGTGATGGTGAACTGGCAGCGGTGCTGGAAAGGTGAGGAATATTCAGGGAGAGGGAATTTGTCTAGAGGGCTGATGACACCGCTCCTGTCTCATGCACTGAACCCACAGAAGCTGTGTGACATCTGGCTGTGGATGTTGCCAGATATTTGCCTTTGCTCCATGTTGGCTGGATGACCACTGAGTTACCCAAAGTGCAGGTGTTAGAAAAGCATCCAGGCATTGTCCTGCCTACCCTACCTCCTGCCCTGCTTTCCAACACACTGTATCCTTCTTTATCCAGTTTCTCCTCCCTACCCAAAATCCCCACCTGCTTTTCAGCAATGCTTAGCAAGCCACTTACAGCACTTCTCTTGCCTGTTCCTGCTCTCAGTCACTGGCGGTTCTCATCAAGCATGAGGTACAAGCTTGATGTTATTTTGAATCTGTTTCACTTGGGGAAGAGGGAAACTTTCAGAATTCAAAACATCTTACAAATTCATGCGTTACTTTGGTTACTTCTGTGCTTGTCAGCTCTTTGCCTGTGATGCAAGCTTGTTGCAGAAATATTGTCTCTGAATTTAAGATATCCAGGAGAGTTGATGATATGCGAGGAGGTATTGATTGATGTATACATTTATACCTCTTCTACAAATTCTTCTTTCTCAGACAGCATTACCGATAACTGTCCCAGAAGAAGGCAGCTTTGAATTTCTGATATATTTACATGGTTCCAAGCGAGATACCTGTCTGTAGTGTGAAAGGTAGGTTATTCCTTAGGCCTTTTCCCTCTCCTCTAATTTTAGACTTAGGAGCACTATGAAAAAGTTCTTGTTGCCAGTCAGACAAAGCTGGTGGGATGTCTTTTTGGGAATCACTCGTTGCCCTAACCCAGTTTCAGTTATTCTATTAATACACCACTGGAGTCTGGCTGGAGTACAAAGTCCTCTGTGGACAGGCCAGCGGCAATGTCTCTCTCCTGGAGCAATTATGGGAGAAGTTTTACAAAGATGATAATTTGGATAAAAGTGATCAGAGGGGTGCAGTAGAGAGAAAAAGAAACATTGGGGCAAAGTTAGGTTGGAGCTCAAGACTGAGCTAATGGGGGCTCCGTGGATGATGTGGTTAAGTTATAAAAAACTGTACTTTGCAAGCACAGTTCCAGACTGTTTATGGAAAAGAAACAGCTCTTACAGTAGCAAAACTGAACTTCTGAATCCCCTGACAGCATTCACCTGTGAGCAGCGGTGACCCGTCTCTCGAGCAAGGTTTTGGTGTACAGTTACAGGAGTAACTACCCTGTGAATGCTTATGGCAAAACAGGAAAGTTTAGGGGAGACCTCATTTTGGTGTTCAGCTTCCTTATGAGGAGAGGCAGATGGCAGGCACTGATTTCTGTGGCAGGACCTGAGGGAACGGCCTGAGGTTGTGTCAGGGGAGTTTTAGATTGGATATTAGAACAAGGTTGTTCAACCACGGATGGTTGGCCCTGGAAGAGGCTCCTCAGAGCAGTGGTCACGGCACCAAGCCTGACAGAGTTCAAGAAGCGTTTGGACAATGCTCTCAGACGCAGGATGTGATTATTAGAGATGTCCTGTGCAGGGCCGAGAGGTTGGCCTCGATGATCCTTATGGGTCCCTCCCAGCTCAGAACATTCTGGGATTCTTGGATTTGTAAATGCCACTGTCATCACCACAGAACAGCAGTCATCTCTTGAAATCCAGCCTTACAGGGTGGGCACTTAGGAATAACCTCACTGATGCAGTGGCATCTATTTCTGCACTGCTTGCCCTGAGCCTGGGTGTGGGGTTAGCCAGCAGCAGCAGCCTGGGCTTAGCCTGGATCCATGTCCTGATCATGTTCCCCATATCATCCCATGTGTGCTGTGCTGTCTTGCTGTGCCTGTGGAGCCCCAGTGCTTCACTGCTGATTAGGCAGACGGGCTGATACCAGACCAGTCCCCGGAGTGCTGCTTCCATACCAGCGATTTAGCTGTGTAACATTCTGCAACGAAACTTATTGAGGATGGCAGCCTGGGCAGGCCCGTGGAATTCAAGATATGTTATTTTTGTTCTGAGGACGTTTTTAAAGGATTTTAATTATGTGCATGGTTAATAAATGTCATGCTATCCATCTTCAGTCATGCATACACATGTGGTGTGCTGCTCAGGTACTCACTGGCCCATAGTGAGGGTGATGTGTAGCCGTATTTTGAGATATCATTACTAGGATTGCTTTTGGGGTAAGCGCAGGAAGGGATGATTCCCACTACCCCTAATAGTTCCTGTGTGACAGACACAGAGTGTGTAAATCTTTAATATGTCTGCAGCTGGGAATGCAAGCGGCTGCTGCCCTCTCTGCAGTCAATTACACCACCTTAATTTGCTCTGGCATAAAATTCGTTTTCCCCCCGTCTTATTTCCTCACACAAAGCAGGATAAAGATTGTTACTGTAGACAATTAAGGTAGGTTTGAGACTTGAAAGGTGAGGCAGCAGGGAACATCCCATTTTTTTAGGTTTTGCAAGGCTCTTTGTTAAACAAACCACTTCCTACTTATCCCAAATCTTGCTCAAATCTTGTGGTGGTGGCACCTGGGGAGGATTCAGTGTGTTGAGGTGGAAGTGTGCCTTCCTAGTGGTTCAGATTGCCATGGAAAATGCCAGCTCTGACAGCACAGTTGAATCAGGGAATCACAGAACTGTCACTGTTTACTTTTAGGATTGTTATTATTCCTCTGCTTAGGAAAAAAACCTTTCCATTGCACCCTGCCTAAGGAATGCACCCTGTAGAGTTCTTACATTTGACTTCCAGTGGAAGTCCTGAACACAGTGGGGCATCAGCCTAGAATTCCCTGTGTAAGTGCACAAGAGAGGTGTGATGATAAACATTTTTCTCCCAAACTTTGCATTTCTCTTTCTGTACTTTCTCATTTGGGTTTGTTTTTTTCCATTGACCACCGGCTATGACCATATGGCTTCTCTTCTGTTTTCCTCTGTGTCTTCTACCCCTCTGCTCTGAACATATTATAATGTTCACAAGACATTTTAATATCAGTTCTGGTCTTGCCTAGCAGCACAAAACATCTTGTGTATTTGCATTTTTTAGTTTAATCATTATCTTAATAATTTTTGGGCGGTAGCCACAGAATCTTTTTCTCTCTGTCTCATCTGATCTTTAAAGCAGCAGTTCATTGCTTCTCCCTACCGTGCTCCATTACACTTGTTTTAAACCCACAGCTGAGTGGTGGTTTGGAAAGAGGAGATGACCATAACCTGCCAACATGTTTCAGGAGCTCTGGTTGCTCCAGCCCTCTCTGGAGCAGGACTTCAGCACTGACAGGAATTAGTCAGAGAGAGCTGTCCGGCTCCAGCTCAGGACACCTGGAAATGGAACTCCTACGGATGGATGAGCCGGTGTTAAACAAGTTCTGGAGATTAAAATAATCCCAGGAAGCACTGGATTAGCAGGAAAGCCCTCCATCTTCTGCACCCTGGCTATGGCAGACTCTTTTTTAAAAAAAAAAAAAATATATATTTTTTTTAAATGTTAGTTATATCTTAAGTTTTATAGCCCAGGGAGGCGGTGTCTCCATTACCATAAATCCCATCTTTTTTCATATCCAGCTTGGTTTTTTCTCAGTTTGGGGTTAAATTCACTCCTGTTAATTTGGGTGTAGTTACATCAATTGCATAGGCCTGGGCTAGGTTTGGTCCAGAATGTCAAACTCACTGTTAGCATCTTGGGATTACCTCATGATCTCCTTTGTAATCCTTTTACAAACATATTTTCTTTTCAGCTCATGACAAACCTAATTAGTGGTGTTTTCAGTAAATAGGAATACCTATAGCAAAAGTCCTTTTTCAAATACAGATTTGCCATGACTTAACATTAGTTTGACCTTCTGTGGCATCTCTCAAGAAAGTATTTTGCTCATGTTGATTAATCAAACTTCATGAAATTTACTAGATAAGTAAAAATTTGTCATTCCTAGGTTAGAAACAAAAAGGCTGAGGGTCAGAAAACCTTTTTAAAATCACCAGAAGATTGAAAATTATAGCTAAACTGCCCTAGCTTTTAGACCTCTGCCATATTTCCAAGATGCTTTCCTTCCTGACAATCCTGTTCTCCACTAGCACATTCCCATTGTCTTTTCCTTGGTTGTCTTCCCTTAATCTTCAGCCTTTTAAATATTCCAAAGCCTTTTGCTTTACTGTCCTGATGAAGTTTGAGAGAATCTCAGCCCCTGGTGACTCCTGAGCTGTCAGGAAAGTGTGAGCTCTGTGGGGAGGAGGAAACACCTCAGGGTGCGTTGTGCAACGCTGAGGTTCTCGACACCAATTCCAAACTGCTGCATCTTATCCTCTAATATCACCCCACACCACAATCTGTTGCAGCAGCCACCAAATGCAATGAAACCCTCTTTTCCTTTTTAGATGTTACTCACTGTTCTTATTTAGAGAGAGATCTGTCTTCAATTATTTACAGAAGAGATGCTGGGTAGAGTTACATACCAGACAAGCTAGGCTGACTTGTCACAATATTTTAGGACTGCCTTTTCCCCCCCCCTAGTTTATTTTTTTTGAGAAATCTTAATTTTTTTCCCCTTAGAGATAATGATTCATAATCATAAATGAGCATTTGGGAAATGTCACCTCCAGGTACTACAGATGAGGCTTTCCAGGCTTATGAAGCTACAGAGGGGTTAGCTAATGTGACATTTTTTAATCTGCTCATTTGTTTTCTCATCATGGAGCAAGGGCTTCTGCTTCATTCAAAATGAGAGAAGAGCATTCTAACCAGTTATGTGGAGAAAGTACAGTTTTTCTCAGATAATCTGTTTCTGGATTTTGTACATATTCTATGGTAATCTAAAAATCAAAACAAGATTACACTCTTCCTCTTTAAGTGTTTGAGAGGTTTTTTTCCCCCACATCTACCCTTTTCTTAAAGCTAAACAAGGCTCCTGTTTAGATCATGTGACTATTCAGACACAGAAGATGGTTCTTCATAGATTATGAAATTCCTTTAAACTTCTCCCTTTTCTGTAACACAGTTCCAACTCCTTGGCTTGCTCTCCTTCACTGAGAACTCTATATTTTGTATCTTCTGTAAAATATACTGAATTAAGAATAAGTGTTTTTTCATCTTTTTTTTAATGCATACATGTTGACAGTAATTGTTTTCTAAGGGTTTGATTCAAAGGCTGTATAAATCAATTGGATTTGGAATACAAATCCTAGAAAAGGGACCTGGAAGTGGTATCAAGAGATCAACTGGTCCAAACAAGACCTAATATATCTATTTAATTTCTAACAGATGGTTCTCTAATCGACCCCTAAAAGTCTCCAGTCACTATTTTTATTCTTAAAAGAATGTCCTAGCACCCAGCTGATTTCGCTTTCTGTCCATGATTTCTTGTCCTGTCCACTCTGAATGGGAACAAAGCAGTTCCCTTCCTCTCGGATGGAGTCTTCTACACACTTGGATATTTTATTTCTCTGCCTCCCTCTGCTTCTCTCTTTGAGGATCCTGTTTGTTCATGGGGACTCCTGAGCACATTGCTCCCATGTGATTTTTAGCTGTTGGATGTCCTCTGACTCTTGACACCCAGCAGAGGATGCAGAAGTCCAGCTGACGCCTCCTGCCACTGCTGATGGCAGACAGACGTCCTGGTCCTGGGGAGAAGCCACACAAAGGTCTGGAAGTCTTGGATGTGACCTGTGCTCAGCAGACATGGGTGGCTTGGGGCTTTTCTCCTCGGTCTGCTCGTAGCTGCTGCTTCAGATTAAGGCTCCTCTGAATTCTGCCAGCAGCAATCAGTCACGTTAACGTGTTCCAGAAGCCAAATCTGCCTGTGTGTGGGAAACTGAACCACGTGCTTTCTGATGTTGGCCGAGGGAGATGGTGTAGGGCTTCTGACACCTGGGAATTAGTCTGCTGATTAGATCTTTCACTGGTTGAGCATAAAATGCCCCCTCCACCCCCCCATGTATTTTCTGTAACTTAGTTGTTGATAGCTTACAAATATCTCAGTGCTATCCCTTAAGCACTTCTGAGGGAATGTTCATCACCTGTTTTTCTTCAAATTACTTCAGAAGGACCAAAGGGGAGCTGACATGACAAATCATAGGGTAAAACAGATTATTAGAAGCAAGAAGGCATCCTTCAAAATGTTGAAGTTCTGTGTTCAAGAATGAAAAGGGAGGACAAGGCTCACAAATCTTCAGGAACCCTTTGAAGGAGTCCCCCGGCAAATGAACAAAGAGATCTGGGTGATATGGTCCTCAGGGAATTCACAAAGGCATTTGAAAAAGTGCTTCACCCAAGGGTCTTACAGGAAATAACCTCCATAAGTTTCTTGAATGGATAAATAATTGTTGAAAAGATGGGAAACAACAGAGAGGAATAAAGAGGTCATTTCCACAGCCGAGCCTTGCAGAGGTCTGTGCTACAGCCCATATTTTCATAACTGTTCTAAAAAACCAGGGTGAGCAACAAGATGGCAAGTTTGGAGGTGAATGCCAACTTATTCGAGATAATAAAGGTGAGGGCTGACTGCAAAGAACCAATGAAGTGCCTTTTCATACTGTGTCCCTGAGCAACAGAGTGGGAGATAAAATTCAGCGTGGATGTAAGAGAGGTGGGGTGAAAGTCGAAGCATTGCATTGACGGTGATGAGCATGGAATTGAATACTATCACTTGGGGGAAAAAATGTGGTTGTAACACTGGGCTTTGAAAGCATCACCTCAGTGCTTAGTATTTATTTTTAAAAAGGCTGGCTCACTGTTAGGAGCTATTAGTAAAGTAATACAAAACAAAAGAGGAGACAAAAAAGAGGAGACACTCTTCAGCACTTTAGACATCCATGCTTTGCCCACATCTTGAATACTTGGTTCAATTCCAACACTTCAGACACAGCAGGAGTGGAAAAGGCATGGAAAATGAGTGATTAGAGTCAGAGAATGGCTTTGTATGAAGAATCTAAAATAATCTAGGATTCTTTAGCTAGGAAAAGAGATGAGGGGATATGACAGGGGGCTGTAAAATGATAACTATGAGCATCGAAATGAAGAGCAGAGAATGATGGTTCATTGTTTCTTTCAGCACAAAGTAAAGGAACATCAAATAAAGCTACTGAGTAAGGCTTCGGGGCAAATAAAGTGTTGCTGCTTCATGGCACATGTAGCATACACGAGGATGTTGTGGTTGCTGCAAATTTTCAGGTGTTTAAAGAGTGGCTGCTCAGATTTATGTGACAAAAAATTTACCAAGAGCTGCTTTATGCAAAAATGCCCCGACTCAGAAAAATCTGTGCACTGCAAATTGTCAGAGGCTGGGAGGGTGTTCAGGGATGTAGGATTTTATGGGCTAGTTCTGTTCTCTTCCCTGGGTATCTGCTTGGAGACAAGTCACTGGATTTGCCTTGGTCTGATGTGGTGATGCTGCTCTTACATTCAGTCTGTCATTCTTAGAGATGCTCAGCCACTGCTAGTTTTAATGAATTGTTTTCAGTGGTCAAAGCAAATTGCCCAGCTATTCTCAAAGAAATCCAACCAGGATAATGAGATCTGGCAATTTCAGGAGTGCAGAAATATAACCTAGAAGTAAAATAATTAAATAATTATTTTAAAAAATGCTCATTCCCCTTTAAAGAAGTACCAGGAAGGGGAAAAAAATGCGCCTAAACAGTCATATATCAGAGAGGCATGTAAAATGTCCAGCTGAGGAGTGTTATTAATGAAGTGGTGAACTTTAAGTCCATGCATAACATGCCTCCAGTAGGAAGGCTCTTATTTCCAATGCCTGGGGTAATCTAGCAAAATCCAAGCCATATCTTTAATGAACAAGGTAGGCTATCAATCAACACAGAGATGACACAAGCATTTCATACAAACCCAAAACCTGACCCCCCCACCCCTAAAATCAAGGCCACTGCAATGCCTCCCAAGGCTGCCCGTCCTCGCCAGGCAGGCAAGGAGTCATGAATCTGCATGTGACTGTTAAAGGCAGAGCTGCTCCTAAGTAGGTGGCAGTTATTTTTAGCAACTAGTTTAAATTGTTCTGATATTGAATCTGCACCGTGCAGGGGTAACATCTTTAAAATGCAATTCTATGGTAGGTGGCAACAATCAAGCTGAATTACTGACATTGTAAGGAAATGAAAAGTCAAACTGCTGACCATGTGTATTTTATGGTATTTAATTAAAAGTAGATAACATAGTGTGAATGAATCACAAATCAGATAAAAATGGCAGTATATTCTCATATTTAACACATATTTGACTTGTGGTTGCTTGACAATTTACCAGAACAGGTCTATGACGGTCTCCAAATATAAAATCAGGAGTGTAATTAAAAATACTGCAGGGAAGAAGCAATATTCAGTTCAACCCTGAACTACGTTAATCACAGCCACAGCTGTATCACTTCCATTCCCTTTAACAAGAGCCTAATTTTTTTTTTTTTTTTTTTTTTTTTTAATGAAAGAGGGGAAAAAAAGTGTCCAGGCTTTTGCTAAATCAGAGTGTTGGGTATAAAAAGTTTAAAATGTGGGGCTGGGCAGAAGAAGAGGGTAGCAGAGGCAGAGCACGGTTTATTAGGAGCTGTGGCGCAGCCGCCTCAGCCTGGGGCTCTGCTGTGGCCATGCACCAGGACCGTGGCTTCTCTTCTGCTTTTGGCCCAGGACTGTGCTGTGACCTTGAGGGGTTTTTTTTATTGCAGCCTGGGCCACAGCTCCTTCTCCTGTAAAGCAGAGCTATCCTTGCTTTCCCTCCTTATTCCTGTGTTTGGCTAATCACCAGAAGAGCAAAGCCTTGATCTCTGTTGTGCGACAGCCCCCGTTTCAGGGGCATTTGGCTCAGCTCTCGTCCCAAATCACCCCGCACACATGTGCTGGCTGCTGGCTGCTGCAGGGCTGCCACAAGCAAGGGAACACAAGCTGGACTTGGGCACCCACCGGCTTTTCTTTTGTTAGCTCTGCCACTGGAAATATCCAGCCCTAATCCATGAGGCTTTGCCAGGCACTCGGTGGTGTCCCCGGTGTTCCCCTGTCCCGTGGGCTCTCACAGCCTGACAAGGAAGAGTTGGTACCCTGTGCCTTTTCTCTAGGATTCAGATACAAAGTCTCAAATTCTTCTTGTAACTCTCGCTGAAGAGGCAGCTCTTAGAGAATGAGTGTTTAGTCTTCACTTGTTTGATGTCTGTCAGCACAACTTTCAGCCAAAATAAATAAAGGTAGGCTCTCCATTCAAAGGGAGGGCAGGAAAATGGGAGCTCAGGCTTCCTGTGCTCACCTTTAGGATCCTCACAGGCAGTGCCTGCCAACTTCTCAGCTGCAGTCTCTGCCCCCCCTGCCCACTACAAAATGCTGTTTTCTGCCCTGTGAAGCCTCAGTTGATTTTTTTCCCCCATCTCTATTGCCCTTTTGCTTTCACCAGCATGTGCAAATGAGCTGCAGTGTGACCAGCTCTGGAGGAAGGAAAAACTCCCTCTGCGTGTTAATGTGGGGAGTTTTCCAGGTGACTCCATCCGCTGGAAATCGTTGGGAACCAGAGGGTGAAAACCAGGCAGAATGAATTTGTCCACATTCAATTTGAAAAACACAATTTTTCTTCTACTTTTTCCCACTGGACAGTTGAGTTTTACATTTTTTCCCCAGTGTATCAGTGTACCACTGGGGGTTCCAAGGGCGTCCAGGGATTTGTGCACAAAGGTGTGTTTGGAACAAGGACTACATAACCTCTTCTCTGGTGAAAGAATTCATGAAAGGATTTCCATGTTGCAGTTCCCATTTCTTCTTCTCTTTGGTGGGTTACATCTGATTAGGGAGAGGGTGGGATTTAGGTTCTGGTGGGAGAATCCTATTGTCTGAATCTCCCTGCTATTATTTTTTAATTTGGGAAATGTTAATTGACATGCAATTGCAGTAATACTCATTAGTCTCCACAGACATCATTAATCCTTTGGGAAAGGCTGTTGTCTCCCTCAGTTTTGTATGGAGTTTCAGAATTTCAAAGTCTCTTTTGGTGAAATTTTCTTGCACCATCTACAGTATAATCCAATGTTTCTTGTCTCTCTATTGCAAAACTAATTGTAGCACCATTTGTTAACTCGAGAATGAGACTATTTCTTATCTATTTTTAAAATCAGACTTTTTAGCTTATTCTTGACTTCGCTGCCCTGTAGCCTGAGTGAGTGTAATGCAACACAATGGACTTGCAGGTAATCAATAAAAGCTTGGAGGTTAGAGATGGCATTTGACAAACTTACACTCGTGATTAAATATTCTGCTGAAGGAAATACTTAGAGGATTTTTTTTTTAAAGGTAAACTCAGAGTTGCCCTGATGACCCTGAGGTTTAAATTCTGTGTTGCCACATAGAGGAGCTGGCTCTGGAGTTCTTTTTTGGGACAAGAGTCATTGGTTGCTGCACAGACTGCCTGCAGCCTGCACCTACTGTGGTTCATGAGGCCCCTTTTGGCTTCAGTCGTGCCAAGGTCTCACCGAATTTGAGAGGTGTAACCAAGACACCTGGGTTAGGAGCCTTGACACCCTGGTCTCCCTTATCTACTCAGTGGAGAGAAATTATTTTAGAAAATCTCGAGGGATGGTGTCATTTTAACAAATACCAGGTACAAGTTGGATTGCAACAGGTTGGTCAGCTACAGCTCTATGTGTGTGATGCTCAGGACTGACTTTAGATTAGGCTTAAGTTATCAAAATGTTCTTACCAAGCACTAGCAGTAAGAACAATTTGGTGTGCACCTGAAGCAGAACATCTAATTCTCCTTCTCTGAGAGGAAACTGGTTAAGGTGACGCACCCCAAAACCACTTGTGCCAGTGAGGAAAATCCGAGGATTTGCTTTCAAGTTTCATGATTGCTCTTAACCAAGACACTGAGTGCCAGTGTCCTTGGCGCTGGCACTGCTGCTGGCCACATGCTGCCACTGGGTGGGAAGGTGGGAATGCTTTTGCATTTTGACAACTAAACTGTCAAGCTGTGAATTTCCTGCATCTGAGCTTTAATGCTGTGAATGAGTAGTGCAACCACGAGGTCCTGCTGGAAGGACAATAGGAAACTCATTCAGGAGGTACTGGAGCAAGATCCAAGTATTTGACAAAGGCGCCAGGCACCTCCAGGAGTAATCATCATCTCACTGTCACTATTGTCTGGCTGTGGACATGATGGCTGGGAATGATGGTGCTCTGTCCATGGGAATTTATCTTTACGTCACCCAGACTCCCATAACAAAAAAATTCTTGCTAGTTGGATCTCTGTGAAATCCTTCCCCCCAAGGCTTCCAATAAACAGAGAGAAGGGCTAGAAATAAGAATGTTTTCTCCAGGCCACGTGGCAGTGAGTGATTTGGGCAGAATGAGGTTGTTTAAGCTGGAGGCTGATCAGGACATGGAAGCATTAATAGTAACGGGGAAGCATGGTGTGGTAGCAACAGAAAGAAGCAGCAGCAGGAGATGATGTTGGCAGAACTTTCCCACTCTAGAAGTTAACTCCATGAATTTTCTGAAGTCAGTTGTAGGCACTTTTGGGAAGTGATATTTGGGTGACAGCAGAACGAGTATATTTGTGGCATGACATCCCAGTATGCCACCGAGCAGCTTGTCTCAGTGGAAGTAAAATGTGAGAGAAGTACATCATTTAGCACTGAAAACATTTCAAAAGGACATGAGCCAACAGACTCATAAAACTTCTCTCTCCAGATGTTCTCCCCAGAGCCATTAAAATAGGTGGTCTTAATATTTGCTTTTTGATCTTCAGCATGCTATCTTCCCAAAAGCCAGCAACAAAGCCAGTGATTAAATGTGTGCACAGATGAGTATCCGTGCTGGGGCAGCAGGAGTGGGGGGCACGCTGACACCTCGTTTAGTTTGCCACTCCATTTCCCTCTGACTGAACTCGCAGTCTACCTGCAGTACCTCGTTTGCAATCTGCATGCAGAGTAGGAGGCTTCAAAGCTCTTAAGGAAATGCATTTCAAATGTTCTTCCTATTATAAAGCATGCAGCCAGAGCGGTCACCCAACCATGGCAGAAGGATCCGTAAAAATGAAGATAGGCCGGTGTAAATCAAAAAGTGAGGCTTGAATCCTGAGAGTTCTGCAACTGGAAAAAGTGTCACATCCAACAGGATGCAATATATAATGAGTATATACCACACCAGTTACAAGAGCATGACAAATGGCCTCTCAGGCACCACACTGGCTTCATTTATACTGTTTCCTTTCTGAGGCAGGATGGTAACTCCGTAATGTCTCCAATATTTTGTTGCTCTATTGAACCTCCTCCACTGAGAGGAGAGGCAGTCGAGTGTGTTCCACTTGCATTCTCTCAGGTGTAATATACAAGATCCATAATAATTCAATAACGTGAGAGCTCAGCTCTAGTGTTTGTTGGAAAGGATTTACTTTGCTTTCTTTGGGATAATTACTACTGATTGTAATAAGTATGGATATAAACTCCTGATCTTTGCCTTCAGAGCCACAGACTACAAGTTACATGTGAGTTGAGGACAATTACAACTTAGTTCAGAGCCTGGAGACTTAAAAAAAAATGGTGATTGCATTTAGTAGATTATAATTCTGCACCTTTTATTCTCCATTGTTCACAATTGTTCTGAAAGTTTTACTTGCATAGATGGTTTCTGGATTCCAGGGCAGGGCAAATGCATTTTGCAGCGTACCTTGTCAATCCCAACTCAAACTACCATGGCAAGGGTCCTGATGGGAGCTCACAGCACCTTCCTGCTGCCCTGCTGTTCGGGTAAATAGCCAAAACAGGTGAACATGTGCCAGGTTCCTCGGTGGGAATTGATTGGGCTTCAAGCACCTTGATTATTTAATGGACGGAGCCTGGTATGACTTTTTCTGAACAGCACAACTACAGCTTTGGAGGACAGCGGGCTCTTCCCTGGGCAGTGCCACCTCAGCTCACAGAAATGCTGCAGGAGCCATTGTTTTTTGTTTAGAATCCCTGGTATCTATGACTTCTAGTAGCCCTTTGCTTCCCTGAATCCACTGGGATGCGGTATCCTCAGTTTTCCCTGACACTGCAAACAGGTTGAAATGATAGATGAAAGGGAAGTGGGACGGAGCTGTAGTTAGTGCATTAGCCTTTCACTGCTGGAGTCCAGGGTTCAGAGTCTTCCTTTGAGCAAATGTAAAAAAGGGTATAATAATTTCTTTCTACTTCCTTAGTGGACATTTGGCAATATCATAAAACCTATGCACAACATGGTAAAGAAAAGCACAAATCTCTGGAACAGGAAATGTGTGGCTGAATGGAAGCAAGGTAGAAGGCAGAGAGGCGTGGAGAAACATGCACAGCACCTTCATCTAGGTATTTCTAAAAAGCCCACGCTTGTTATACACCAAGTGCACCCACTAATTAAAGAATAAGAAGGAAAAAGGTAGTTGAAAGGCCTGACTAGTTTTTCTTTGGAAAATGCATTAGACAATTGGAAAGTGCACATACTCCTATTATTCAAGTTAATTTACAGTCACTCTCCTAGTCCACCACAAGAATTTATGAACCTGGAAGAGCTATAAGTCCCTTAACAAAGTAAACAAACTGTAACTCAGGCCTGTGTTCTTCCAGAGACCCACCACCTAAGGGTTTGGGTGGTTCTTTTGGTTTTGGGGTTTGGCTTTTTTAACTAAAGGTGAAGAGATGATTCAGTACGTGGTGCTTTGTTGCTTTTCTCAGAGGCAAACAATTCACATTACCAGAATTAGACCATTAGAATAGACTTCAAATGCACAGTGAACCTCAGCAAATAAAATCTTCCAGCCTTCAGCTATGACTTGTCTTTGCACATCCGAGGAATCTGGATAGAGAAGGAAGCCCCGACCTGCTGGGCTCCTTGCGAGTGGCTCAGCCTCCCCAGGGCCCTACAAATTCAGAGCAACAACAGCCAGAAGATTAAGCAAGTGTAACTAAAACTATTTTGATGTCAGGCCCCTATTTTAATCTCCTCCAAACGATCCAGAGCGTACTCGTTAGTCCGTACAACACATCGTCTCCTCCTGAATGTGTGAGGCACTTAAAGAAAGAAAGTTTTTCACACTGTATACCAGACGACCTTGATGTGATAGACTGCAGGGTTTTGTGACACTGCACACTCAGTGCTATTCAACACTTTGCCTGAAAGGGAGGAAGGAATGGATTTATTGACTTGTGACTTTGACTCAGGCCTGTGTATCAGGACTGTTATTATGTGGAATGATTAGGCTGCAGTGTCAGGGACAAGTTAAACTAGAACAACAAAGGACCTCCTTAACCTTTACCTGGACACAAGGCCATTCATAATGACTTGCATGGTTTGGAAAACTAAGTATATCTTGCAGCACTCAATACTTCTGCAGCTACAGCAAATGAACAGAAATGGAAAAGATGGATTGCTGAAGGAGATGAAATGTAATTCAATTCTGCATAGTCCTGTTCAGAATACCAAGTTCAGAATACCATGTCAAAAAGTGGCAAAGGCATCATCTTCTTGTTCAGAGTGGATTTTAGAACTGGATACAATACATATCTACCCAGGATTCTTCCATTCTTGGGGGGGGGCGGGCGGGGGGTGGTATAGCAAATAATGCTTTCCATGAAGATTTCCTCATATGGAGTGTACATGAAACCATAATTAATGTTAATAATAACGGGGTGCCAAATGTAAAGGGAAGGTCCTCAAATGGCAAGGGGAGTCACTTTCACAAAGCCAGTGTGACAATATTCACGGATCCCTGTCACTGTGTTTGAGGAACTGAGTCTCTCTTTGTAGCTAGTGCTGCATGAGGCTCCTGATGTAACAGTCCATTTGTGGTTTTATATTAGATTCAAAATATTGTTCTCCTTTTCTTAATGGTCATTATCAGAGCACTTTATGAATGAGTCATAGCATTTCAGATGGCTGAGATTTCATCCCTGCCCAAGCTGATGACAATTTTGTCCCTGTTTTCAGGGGGTACCCGAATCAGGGGTACCTGCACTTGCAGGGCTGAGTGCTTGGCTGTGGGCATTGCCTGGACCTGCTGCTGGCTTGAGAGTGCCTTGCAGGCTTCTCTCCTTCCCAGCCATGTTTATTGGTGATATCCAATTGTGGGATCCCAGGCAATTTCCCATTTGTGAAAGAAGGCACAGGCTTCTTGCAGGAAGCAGTTGGTATAAGGTGCTGTAAAAATGTGTACAGAAAGAAATTAAAACAAGCAGGATATGATAGGGGAGTTGAAGAAATAATGAAAAATAAGTGCCTTAATGGGAATATGACCAAGCTGCCTGAGGAAGGAGAGACCAGTTTTTGATGAGATGCGTTTGATCTCTCCAGTACCGCACAAACTTCTGAACTCAGTGCTCCCAAGTGTCCCTCAGTTGCAGAGCTTGGAGAAACCGTAACTGGCCTCTTGCCTTTGCTCCTGTCTAGCACAGGCCACCACAAGCTACAGGATAAAGAGAAATCTTCTTCTCTTCTGCCTTGATGTGTATGATGGGTGGGGATTTGTGTTTCAAGCTAAACATACCTGCTAGGTTTGAAAACAGCTGCAGTAGTGCATCCCACTTTTTAAGTGCTCAGTAAAGCACGTAATTTTCATGTGGGTGTAAACTACTCTGCTGGTTTATATGTTTGTAGAGAAGTTTGCATTTGGCTTGGAGCCCTAAAAAGCTCTCACCTCTGTCTGTCCCTTTTTCTTTACTCTCTCATTTCTCTTTGAGCAGAAAAAAGCCAAATGTGGCCCAAAACCCGTGGTCAGCCCAAGGCAGGTGAAGCCACTCCTCCTGGGGCAAGGTCAGGTCACCAGAATATTCCAGCTGCTTCCTCCAGCATCCTGGTTAGAGCATTGCCTGTGACCATGAGTAGTGGGTCTGTTTTAGCTCTTTGTCACCTAAGAAGCAAATCCTATGGAGAGGCTGTTTCTCAGCCCTGTCATAGGAATGAGGTGGGGTGAACCTGTGGCAACCCTTTATTTCACTTCAGAGTTTGTTGGGGCTTTTTTTTTCCCCTAATGAATTCAGTCAGAATTACAGCATATCTTCTGTTAAAAGGTGTTTGTTACATTTCATGGGTGTGAGTTAATTTAGCAATAACTGTACTTCCCTGGTGCTATTATGAAATAATACTTGTTTTTTTGATGGCTTTGTCAAGATCCAGTCATGGGATAGGAACACTACACATGCAAGAAATAAAATCAACAATATGAAGTGAAAGAATCTGTGGGTCGACCAGATTAATATTAGATAGAGACAAAGCAAAGTAGCTGAGGTTTAGTTTGAATTTTTTGCTGCTTACCTGAACTCAGGTCTTTTGAACTAAAAGCTTCAAAGAAATGGTCTTTACCTGCAGGCTGTGGTATATTGTGTGTGTGCCTGGTATCTGTCTGTAGTTACTCTCAGAGGTTTGTAGGGTTTTTTGACTCTTGCATTCATTTGTGCTACACAGGAGTTCTACTGCTCTTTTTTTATCACCCCTAAATTGGTTTGTTGAAAATATCACCATCGAATGCTGTCTTTGTCTTTTATGCTGGTTGTCTAACATCAGGGAGATACAAGGGTTTACTGCATAAGCCTTTATTAACTACTCAGTCCCTTGTTTAGCTGGTGAATGACAGTGAGTTTCCCTTTGTCGTTCACATGCTGCTTTCATTTTGTCATATCAATATTGCAGCAAATTAATTAACTCCTGTTCATTTTTTTGTTCATTTAGATCAGAGGGCAGGCTGTCTAGCATTTCTGCATGAGGCAGGAGGGAAGGGCACCCTTGTACTGCTCCCAGCTCCTGGACTATCTCAGCTTGTCTGTGGGTGAGATGACTCAGAGCAAATCTTGCCTCCCATCTCCCAAGATGTGGGCTCCACACAGCAGGATTTGAAGGTGCTGTGTAGGATATTGTGAGACAGGTTTTCAGGAGCAGGATCCCTGTTCTTGTTGGAAGACTCCAACAACTCGCCTTTTGTTCAAACCAGGGTAAAGGACATCTTGAACAATTACAATCTTCTAAAATTACAGGCATCTGCAAAGAAGGGAGAACCTTATATGACATGCAAGAGCCAACAAGGGCCGTTCAAAGAGGATGAGAGGTGCAACATGTCCAAAATAATGCTGTAAAAAGAACTGTAGGAGAAGCTGACAAATCTTTCTTTCAGATAGTGCACGGAATGGGCTGTTTTACTCAGAACCATAAAACATTTATGCAGAAAGAGAGCTTAGTGGGGGTTTTTTTGGTTTTTGTTTTTGGTTTGGTTTTTTTTTTCATTGTGAGCACTCAAAACTGTAGAGGAAACCTGCCTTCATATTTTTAAGTGAATCATAGTTTTGATGATAGCTCTTCAACTGGGATGATCTTAGAAGTTTTCCAGCGGTGTAGTTGTCCTGCAAAAGATTGTAGCCAGCAGAGAGGAGAGTTTCGTTACGTTCTTGGTTCTCTTAAGATCAGGCTTCTGCTTCCAAAAGCAGGTCTCTGCAGGCACCAAAAGATCAGCAACCTCCAAATGATTTCAGACAAATCACCTTTTTGTGTCAGAGGGGATGTTCAGAGCAGCATATGAAACATGTCATAAAGCATCCCACGCATGCCAGGGTTGGCAGATTCCTTTCTGCTGTTTTGTTCCCAGATAAAGATTCCATGCTTGCCACTGTGATTATGAGTGCAGTGGACATACTTTTTATTTAAAAGAGATTGTGAAAAGAAGCCAACAGATGGAAGGAAACATGTAACCAAAGGAACTACTGAGGGAAGCTGAGGGAGGAGGAAGACATTGAAAAAAGCAAACACTTTTGTCTAAGAGATAGGCACTACTGTCTGGGTGCAGGTTTCTGGAGCTGTTTGGGTGGGAAAGGCCATTCCTAACCTCATCTACCAGCCTTCAGGGTCCCCTGACAGCCACACTACTGGCTGCAACTTGAACTTGCCTGAGGCCATGCTGGCTACTAAAATCACCCAACTCTGGCTCTGGGTGATTATGAGAGTACAAGGTTAGGAGGAAGCATATAGAGTTGGTTATGGGAGTGCCACACAACCAGTGACATTATCTAGCTGAAACGTCAGCGTAGCTCTTCCCAGATTGCTCCAGTAATAACTAAAGTGGTCATGTCCTGGCTGAACACTGAGTCTGGCTGGGCCATGGGCTGACCAGGCTCACTTGTCACCATGGCAGCAGAAGTGGCTCTCTTTGAGCACCTCATCTTTCTGACACCTAACACAGGACACCGAGATGGAAGTGACCTTGAGGAAGGTCATTGTGCATATCTCTCCATGCTAAGGCAACACCTCCTGCATCTCTACCAAGAAAACTTCACATGGTTCTTGTCAGTCTCTTCTAGAGCTTCACTGTTCTTGCTGTTGGAAGACTTTTCCTAATATTTGACTGAAATCTTCTGAGCTGCCAGCTTTTTCTTGTCCTTTTGGTCACGGAAAACAGATTGTTCCCTTCCTCTTTGCTGCAGCCTTTTATATACTGGAAGACTGTTATCATGTCTCCCCTCAGTCTCCTCTTTAGAGCAAACAACCCCACTGTGTTCAATCTTTCCTCACAAGTCATGGTTTTTAGACCTCTGATTGTTCTCCCCCCGCTCCTCTGAACTCTCTCCAATTGGGCCATGCCTTTGGAGAAGCGCGGTGCCTGCAGGAGAACACAATGCCCCGGGTGAGGCCTCCCTGGCACTCAGCAAAGTGCAAGCTTTGCTTTATGAGTCTTGCAGACTCTACTTCTGTTTAAACATCGCAGTGTGGCATTTGCCTTTTTCTCAGCTGCACGCCATTGTCACCGAACGTTCAGCTTGTGATCCACAGCCCCCGATCCTCTGGTTTCTTTTCTGCGCAGCTGCCATCCTGGCAATTGTTCCCTCTTTGCTGCTCGTGTAGGTTAATGCACAGGGTAGATGGAGCAAACACCTACTCCATCTCCCCCTGCCCCCAAATCCACTTAATGTCAATTTTACGCTTTTCCTACTTCATATAGAGTCCGCGCATTGAGGGAGCGTTGAATATAAAATGGATGGGGAGAGGTCTTTATTAAAATTACAAGGATAGGATAGCACTGCAGGTACACAGCAGCAGGCAGTAGCATGCAGGTTTGGGTTTGGGTAGTAAAATGATGGACTTGGCTCTCATTGGTGGATCTTCCTTCGAATACCGAAAGCACATCTACTACAGGAAAACAAATGTAAACTCCCAGTTATTTCTTTAATGATTCTGGGTGATTCCCTTGAGCTGATGTGTCTTTTGCACTGGGTATGTTTTTCTTTTCAGAGGTAAGGCATATTCACTGGGGTTATTTGGGTTGGAGATAACTTTCTGTGTTATGTGAAGAGGTCTATTCCTCCCTGGTGCTGGTTTGTGACTCAACAATGCAGATATGATGTGTCACAAGGACAATTAGCTGGAGCTTTTATTGTCATTACTGAGCCTCTAAGCAGGTCATTCCTTAGCTCCTTCTTCGTAGTTTTACCAAAATAAGTTTTTTATTTCAGAATTTTCTCTGAAAGGTTTGGATGATGCTTGGAAGCAGGAGATACATCTACTTCTACTTTACCATAAGAGAGGGGTAAATTTAGGGGGACTTTTTGTATGTGTCCTCTCCAGCCAGGAAACATGAAGGTTCAGCTTCAAGGCGCTTGACTATGGCGATGGCTCCTACCAGGGGAGTCAGCACATCAAAATGTTGCTTTCTCTGGCAGAATAATGGAGATCTGGTACAGCACCTTCTAATTTTTCAAACAGCACAAAGTGCAATTCCAAATTAACCAGCACACCTTCACCTTAATTTTTCATTTTACTTAACCTCTCTGTGTCTGTTTCGCCATCTGTAAAACTGAGATAATACTTACCTACCTCACAGGGATGTGATGGGGATTAATTAATTGATGTTTGTACAGTGCTTTGAATATGCAAAGCGCTATATGTGCTAAGTATTATTATTTAGCTTAAATGCGGCTGAACAGGTTTAGAATGCTGGGAGAGATTTCTGTCACTGACACCAATCTATCACAATGTGGCTAATGACACAGCCTTGGGAACCAGGCAGCCAGTTTTCTTATTCTGTGCCATAATTAGCCAATATCAGTAACAAAAAAAAAGCCAACACCCCACCTTTGGAGGAGTTGCAGGGACTGACCACTACAGGATCACTGCAGAAATCCCAATCTAAATAGCTCACAACGGGATCAACCAAAGGGCAATGGATCATCCTCAAAAATCACCCAACCCACATGGGAATGAAGAGTATCTGTAGGGCTGGAAGAAGGCTCTAACGCCCCATGGAAAAAGAAGAGCATTTTCTGACTTGTGAGCAGGAGTAAAAATTAACAAAATATTTGCGGAGGGAGGTGGTGGGAGGTGGTGTCCAGCCTGGCTTTTGCAGACATAGCTGAGAGCAGCACCCTCTCCCCTGCATGTGGGCAGAAGGGCCCAAGCCAGTATTTGTTCTGGTGTGTTAATGACCAGTGGCAGCCCCAGCAGCCAAGGGGACTGTCTGGATGGAGATACAAAGGGCTGGTTAAGAACTGGTAATATGGGGTCTGTGTATGCACTGGGGGAAGAGCAACTTCTTCCAAGAAATACAAGGAGAAACTCTATAATTTTTCTCTTGGCTGCAGATTTATTTGGGTTTTAGTAGTTCTTATTCAAATTCATCAGGGGTAATTAACGAAAGATATAGGAAGGCCAGCACACACCTAGGATGCTCTGTTTGTAGCTTGAATTATGTTGAGCTGTTTGGTCTATTGGTTCACTACCTCAAGCCTAGTGCAGTATTGTCATCCTTTGCTTTACAACACAGTCATTATATCCCTAAACCACATTGTGATACACTGTGGCTTCTGTTTACGACTCCCGAAACTCCCACTCCATATATCACCTGCCATAAAACCCATCAAACTGCTGCTAGTAAAATGGTGCACAGTGGTCTAAGTAGGAGCCAGGCAAATTGTGTGATACCCTACTGTGGTTAATGAGAGTGAAAATGTGGTTAGGATTTTATTCAGGCGATGTTCATTTGCAGGGCCATTGTAGTGAGGTGGCAAAGAAAAGAGTCTTTTGTTAACCTGAATGACAATATATTTTCTATTGTACAAAGTAGCTGAATGCAGAGTTTGCCAAGTTATACATCAATTGTAAATAAGTCAAACTGTGACCTTGAATGGCTACATTTTTATTGCTTGGGGGTCTTGAAAACTAATTAATACACTGACATGTTATAGCGACCATATGAAACCTGTTACTGGAGTTTAAACCATTGTGGAGCAGTTCAGACCAGTCACTGGCAACTACAAAAATATAAAAAGTAATCTAGGTCTGTGTATCAGGAAGATTTTTTTTACCTTATTTTCTGTTTGAGAGCTGTTGGGGTGGATGTGCCATTCAATTGTTTAGGGATGTAGGGGAAGCAGAAATTCTGGTGGAGGTGTGGTCTGTGCTGCAGATCCTGAAAGTTCCTGATTTAACCAACACTTTTAGCCCCTGAGGCCAAGGACACACTCAGCTGCATCTCAATGCTCTTTTTTGAGCTGGACCCAGGGTATAAACCTTTCCATCTCCTCCGTGTCCTTTCCACCCTGGTTTATGAAGGGGCTAGATCCAGACACGTGGGACCAGCGTCCAGCCTAAAATCAAGCATGACAAACCCCTCCTTGTTAAATCCTGAGTGATGTAAAAATTGTCAAAGCAATTGTCAGCTGATTATTTTCCGCAGTCCTCATCATGTTTCTGCCTGTAGTTGTCTCATTCATTGAAATGCATTGTAGTTTTTCTGTTTGTAGTTGTTTCCGCCTCCCCCCCGCCTCCCATTTTTAATTACAAGACCGCATCTTCAGAGCTATATAACTTGAATACAGGAGAGCTGAGCTTTACTTCAGATTGAAATTTTACATGTATTTTGCCTTGGGTAAAATGTTGATTTCCCCTCCCCAGCCAGTGGAGAGTAAATTAAGGAAGGCGTGTGTAACCAAAATTTTGTAGTGGCATTGTGTGTTTTTTGATTGTTTCTGCTGTTGTACAAAAAAAAATTACATTAAATTAAAAAGGCCTATTTATAAAACAAACATTTTGTAGGCAAAAAGGAAATGCAACCATAATAAAATTGTCAGTCTCAGCGGAATGACTGTATTGTACTGGGCTTTCGAAGAAAATCAGGCTGGCTCCTTCAGAGGAAATCTGATTTCAATTTAAGAGTCTTATTGAGGAAAACAGCACCACAAAAGGGGAAATTAAACCATAAAGAGTGCATTAAGATAATGTTAAGGACCTAACTTACCATCACAAAAAAAACATAGCAATCTGAAGTTGAGCTACAGAAACTTTCTCCATGATGCATCCTCCTGGGTGGAATTATGGCAGCTGCCCCTGGAAAGGTGGGAGGGACGGGAGGTGTTTGAGCTGAGCCCTGGGGTGGTTAAGGTTAAGAAAGAGACGATGTAAAAATGGCACCATCTCACTTCACATATCATCTCCAATGTGAATTCTGAGTCATAGCTGCTTAATCCACTGACTGAAAGAAGTTTTTAGTGCTTTTTTTCCCCCTGGCTAGCTTAGTGGAACCTGTAGAGCCACGGAGAGGGAGCTGGATTATTTTGTGGCTCATGCACCATCAGGAGATTAGCTGATGAAAGCTCTGGTCTAGCAGTCACTTCCCAGGGTGTGGAGATGAGCAGCTTTCAAGGAGAAGCAGTTCAGTTCAGCAGTGGGACTTCCTTTCCGTAGGCTGAGAGCTCTTTCCAAAAGGATTTTTTGTTTTATGGCTGAAGAGTGTGAAAATCTGAAAGAAGCCAGAAGAATGTTAATTTGTTAGTTTTATGGCATACGAGTATCTTTAGGATGGCTAATTTTATGCAGTTGTGGCTCTAGGGGAGTGTTGAGTGGATTCAGGGTTGGTCTGGTCTATGGAGAATAATTTTGCTCCTCTTTCCCTTCCTCGAGGGAATGAGTCTGACTGCCCGGATGGGCAGTTGGTCTGTCAGAGGTTTATCTCCTCACCAGGCAGACACAGGCTCTTCCTCAGTGCACCTGCTAGAGAGGGAGCGAGTGCTCCACTACATGTGAAAATGCCAAATATTTTGTGGTACATTTGTGATGCATTTCTCTGAGTTGCCACTATCAGAGCCCAGAGGGTGCAAGGTCATCCTCCAAGTGCAGGAGGGGATGGAGGTGAGCCCTCACTGCATCCAGGATAACATCAGACCACGTGCTGTGCATGGGAGCAGCAGCAGCCAACCCTCAGGCTGGGTCAGCTCTGCTCCTACTGACATTCCTGGGTCCTGTCGGTTCCTTGTGCAAGTCCTTCCCCAAGCGTTTTTCATTCCAGGGGAGCACTGCCTATGAGAGTTGTGTATGTTTGCTTTTTGAGCCTCCCTTTGAGCTTGCACAGGAGGGAACTATTTCCACTTCATTGTGAGGAAACCAAGGCATAGAGAGATCAGATGGGATGAGATTGTGGGCTGCTGGGTATCCCTCGACTGCATGGGTCACCTTATCCAGCTCGCTCAAAGTGGGAAATACTAAGGTGCCTTCATGGAAAGCTGCTGGGAAGGGTTTGGGTGTCATAGTTTCTGCCATGAAGCAGAGAAGCAGCCCAGGACTTCATAAAGTCTCTTCCTACTTTTAAAATGCTTTCTCTAATAATTAGATTTTATCAAAGTTTGACCTGGTGTATACCTGCCCTAGCTGGGTCTGTCATGCATATTTTGAAGGGAAAAGAAAGCAGGTATTTATAAATGGGTAAAAAAGGCAAACTCAAATAAAGGCACCCTTGCTTTGGAGTGCAAGGTGATGGGATAGATTTGCACACAAGAGACCCCAGCCTCTGAGCGATTTGGGAATTCTGATCCTGCGTCTGCACCACCACCGGTGCAGCTTGTGCGTGTCAGCAGTCTCTCTGCCATGTGCTTCCTGCAGTGAGGAAGCTGGTGTCCCATTCTGTCCTGTCCCAGTTCTTTGGTTCACAAAAACAGGGGCCTGCAGTCGCTGTGGGAGTCAGGCTCCCTTGGTGTCAAGGGGACTCAGGCAGAGGGAAAGCTGGAGGGCTGGGTAGAGCCTTGGTGCATCCAGAAATTGGAGGAAGTTTTGAAGAGAGCAGAAACATAAACAAAAATAAATAAAACATAAACATAACCCCCTAAACTGAAACATACTCATGCATTTACAATCATCAAAATCCCAGGTTAGGCAGATGAAAGAGATTTCAGTGTGTTACAAGTCATAGCAATAATAGCCCTGGGACATTGGCTGGTCTATTCTATTATGTAAAAGTCTCGCAGCCTTGTAATGGTTCCACAGATTAAGAAGTGCTGTGTACCAGCTCTAAATATTTCTTCAAATTAAGACTTTCTGCTTCTAACTGAAATCTCCTCTGAATACAGTGGTATAATAGGGTGCCCTGTTCCATCTGTGTAAATAACACAGAAAGATTTTCTCTTGTTGAAATACCTGCGTTAAGAAAAAAAAAAAAAGCAGCAATAACTTGAGACTTCAAAGGTCTGACTTCAAAAGATTTCTTGCATTCTGCTTGACGGGACAGCATCTTATGCACACATGCTTTTTCACTGCTAAATGCCTTAATAATGAGCTTGGGTTCAGGTTTTGTGAATCAGAGCCAAGTAACTCTGTTTTATTATATTTGCTGGGAAATGAACTAGCTCTGGGTAATTAGGAAAGCAATTTTATTAGCATCTATTTCATAAAGATTGTTTTTTAATCAGAGTCAGAACTTACTAGAAATGATTATTTTATTTTTATTGCGCAGGTCTCCTGAACGGTGTGGGCTGCCACAGGCCTGAACCCGTAGCAAAGTCTGTCCACTGAAGGCAGCAGTATCCCCATTAATCTGTAACGATGTTATAAAATAACTCTGGGATGGTAATCCCCTAAATAATGCTGCAGAAGCTAATAATTACTGTAGTGTGCTTTACTGCACGATGCCACCCTGGGGCTAAATTATAACTGTCCATCCATTCCTGCACCGTAAAGACAGGACACAAGGAGCCTGCTTCCCTGCACGTGCCCTGCAGGAGCAGCAGAAGCCAACTCAGAGCCGTGGGGAGAGCTGAAGGACCAGTTAGGATCAGAGTGCAGGGGTACAGAGGCAGCACAGGGATCAGGAGAGAAGATTCTGGTTGGATTTTGTACTTGCCTTTCAGTTCCTGTAAGAATTTGACACTAAGTGGACCAGTAGGACACCATTGCTCTCTCTGGAGGTATTTTCATGCAAAAACGAAGCGCCACTGTGCCCAGCAAAGGGCAAAGAGCACAAGGGTTTGTTCATGAGCCAAACTGGGGGGAAAAGAATCAGGCTTAGAATAATCATTGTGGTAAAACCCACACCCAAACTTCTGTTTTCTCAGAGAAACGGGAGGAAAGATTTGTATTCACCTGAATGAAAATTTTGGTTTCATTTGTATACCTTCTTTTATTATTTAATACCATCAAATTTCTACACACAAAAGATTATTTCAAAACCACTACCTTTTGAAAGTGTTTTCAAGAAACATTTTGAGTTTTCTGAATGGTTGAAAGTTGTTTTCAAATTTGCTTAATGAAGTTTAGCTGCAATTGCAAATATTTTTGGTTCCTTGAAGTTTCTTTTGAAATGAAGGAACAATGACTTGAACAATGCAGGCACCTGCATGTCACAGGGAATCCATGGGCCTTGGAACTCTGTGGTCACTGCTGAGAAGAGAGGACTTGGCCATGACTAATCCTGGGGCTTGGACCCATTCCAGTCCAGGAGAGTAATAAAGACAGGTGTCTTCTGCAAAATTTACGCTTTCATTTGTGTTCTTATTGCAGACAAACTCTAGGTTAGAGGCAGCTGCAATTGGATTTGGATTCATTCTTGTTCCTGCAAGAATAAATTCATACTGGATTAGTAGCAATAAAGGAATGGGTGAGGATGTAATGGAAAGAGTGGGAGGATCTTTCATGGAAAAGAAAGAGTGGGCTGAATTTCCAGAGGTGCTTGGCAGGGCTACCCACGTACCTGCAGAGCACAGCCTGCCTTTTTGAGACAGGAGGCATCTGGAAAAGGGCAATTACCTGCCTGGCTCCCTCCTCACCGTGGTTGTGCGAGTGCAGTTATAAAGTTTCTAAATTCAGTCCCATATAGCAGCTCTCTGGAAAGGAGACAAGAGCTGGGAGGAGAGATGGCCCTTTTGGTGTGGGAGTCTGGGCAGAGAAGGGAGAAACCGCTGGCATGTGTGCTCAGCCAATTCCAGGGAAAAGCACCCGGCACCAAATCTGGAGCTTGACCTGAACCTGTTCACATTTTGGAGGCCTTCAAGGAGTTTGTTTCAGGCCAAATCACTGGGAGATCAAGGAGAAAGTTTATATCAATTTTGAATTGCCTGAACAAAGCAAAAAGTTTTTAGGACTAAAAAGGGAGAAACATATGTTACACATGAGAAAAACATCTTATCAGGAAGAACACTGGGAGAGTGAAATGACTAACGATGAGGTTTCTGAGACTTTGCCACAAAAATTTTATAAAAGGAGGCTCCTGAAAATCTTTCAGATGGCTGTAGAGTGATCTCATTCTCCAAGCAGAGAAAGATTATAAACGAGGGCGTATTTTCCAACTTTTCTTTCCATTTATACTTTACAAAGCTTATTTTGTTTGGACAAAATAATTTAAACCCCTTCAATTAAGTAGATGTCAAAACCCACATCCCAAGACAGGGATTCAAGCCAAAGGCCTTAGGCAGGGATGGCTTCTGTCATCCTCCTTGTCCATGGCCTCATCTGGTGGTACTTGTGATCCTCCTCAGCTGCTGGCTGCACCCACTGGCTGAAGGTGAAGGATAAATACTTGTAAGAGAGAGGAAAAAAAGCACATCCCTCTTCCCTCTGTGCACACAGCAGGGGCAGCTACTGCTGGCTGCTTCTCCCAAAGTTTGAGTGCCTAACTTGGTATCCCAAATACAAAAGTATTTTGGTTCACATATACATGCATACATGCATATATAAAAATATATATATATATACACTCACACACAAAGAACAGCAATCAGTTTTATTCCTTTGCTTTGCAGTCATCAGTAAATTTAGTATATTCATGTGAACAGTTTAAAGAACACGTCCTGTGATCTAAGTGAAAGGGAAAATATATCCACAAGATGATCCAGTGTGTGTAAAAATAAACAGCTTGATTGCTCTTACATGCTCTTCTTTTGTGCAAGCAAAGAGAAATGCAGAAAAATTGCCACATTTCATCATGTAGGACAAGGGGGCCCAGGTGACACCCTGATCAGGTGTGCATGCATAATCATTCCCAAAATAATCACCCTTTTGAATAATTTCACTCCAAATATTGCAGTTTCAACTTATTCTCTGCAAGTGACTCATAAATCTTTACCGTGAATGTGAATCAAGTTTCAGAGCCGCAGGCTCAGGAGCTTGTTGGATTTATTCAACTTTAGTCTTTATTTATAGACATAAAAGTGTATTATTGGTTGTAACATCCAAACAAAGGAAAACAGATTGTAAGCATCCATTAACATTTTCCCAAAAGGGAAATCTGGAGTTTCTCCTGGGTCTTTCAGTCTCTCCCTTGTAATATTAAGATGATGTCATAAACTCATAATTACTTTGTGATGCTCTTATGTACTCCGTAGTTGCTTGTACAAGGATGGTTATTTATTTTCTGAGCAGAAAAACTGAACAATACAAACAGGTGGGAGGAAGGAGATCGGTCTTTGGTGGTTTAAGGTTTGAAGTACCCCGATATTTTATTTAATCCTATTGCAATATTTTTCTCTGGTGCAAGGACACAGGTGTTTTATGTAGTATTATTAAAAAAAAAAGTTTAATTAATATTCAAGTATAGGATGCAAACACTTTACATCCACTTTATAATGGCTGGAGCAAAGAGCAATTTGGGGAGTAGTAATCTGCAGAAAGCACAGTCTTTACTCCTGATTTGATCCAGGTTCCTTCCAAAAACCTGTCTGATTAACTGGTGGACTTAATGGCCTAATGAGGATCCCAGGTTGCAAAAAAATGTATGAGTACATGGAGAGGAGGGAGGATGGGGCCGACCCACGAATTTGGGGAAGGGCAAACCTTGGCAGATCCCGAGGGCAGGACTGAGCAGTGCCAAGGGGGTGAGTGTGCACTGTGGGGACTTGTGGGGCTTCCCAGGTACATCCACAACTGCTCCTTGTTTGAGGGTAGAGCAGAAATTTGTTTCCGAGCCATGTTTACCCTGTAACATTTCTGACCTATAAAAGAGCCTGACGGAGTGCTGCCTGAGTGACTTGAAATTAATAATTGATCTGGCTTTCTTTCTCCTCCTCGTGGAATAATGGTGAGCAGATTGTGATTTCCTCAGATCCTTGCTATTCAGAAATATCTAATACGTTTTTACAGTTTTTTTCCCCTCATTCCATTGCTTAGACTTCACAGGCATTTGGGCTTGGCTCAGACAGTTTGGGCTTTGGGCAGCACATCAGGGAATGAACACAAGTCAAGTGTTAGAGGTTGGGGTTGTTGCTCTGCTTGGCAACATGCAGGATGGTCCCCTCCTTCCCTCGGACACCAGCAGGGCTGCTGAGGGTGGGACAGGACCTTCTGCACCTGTGTCAGGTAGATCAGGTTAATCTGTCACAGATGAGCCACGGGGTGTTGCAAACCTTCCCAGCACTGGAGTTCTGGGAAATCCATTACTCAGTGGCATAAACCCTTCCTTACTGTTTTCTGCCCTAGTATGGAGAAAGGCACAAGCACTTCTCACGCAAAGATGAGCAAATCCCTCTCTCTGGGAGCTTCCTTGGACTCTGGGCAAAACTTTTCCACAGGATGGTTTGCTTGGTGGAGGCACACAGATAAAAGAAAAACCTTTCGAAAGCTGGTGAGAATAGTCTGGAGCATATTTTGTTCCCAGTACTCAGTCAAAGTTAATTCGATGGAGGGGAGAAAAATCTGTTCTTTCCTCTGCAAGGAGCATAAATATCCATTTCAAACAATTCTTTAAGGACCTAAGGTTTCTTATTACTCATTGCTAACCATTTTAATTTCTGACCTCTTCTGCTTGACTAGCTGCAGACCATTCCATGACCCTTTAGGATTCCAATGCAGAGATTTATGTCCTAGCCCAAATTTCTGTGAATTACTGTTATACTGAGCCTCTGACAGAATTTGATGCTGGCTTTTTTGTTCCCCTGTGCAGCTTTCCATACTTCTCCCTTCTTAGCTCTTCATTTAGGTTCAATGGATATAATGTTAATGATTCTCTTCAACTCCACACAGACATTTATAATGCAGACATGAACAGAATGGGACTCAGCTTGATTGAGCTTGTTGCATTTGTCTCAAAATTTCCTTTGGACTTATGGATTGTCCATGCTTTTTATTTTGGTTACATTGACTTTTTTTTTTTTTATTTTTAAGTGAGAGCCATTACAGAGTATTTAAAAGTTGTCCTTCCACAGTCATCGTGACTTACTCTGCCTATGCAGAGAATTATGCTTTTCTTGTCTTTGTACTCCGCTTTGGTACTTAAGGATGGCTTTTTTTCCTTGCCACAGGTGGTTCAGGGTCCTGGGCAGGCTGGGGAGAGTGGAATCCAACTCAAGCTGAGTATGGATTTGACCGCGCAATCTTATATCCCCGGATTAAACCCGGATGTCCAAACACAAACCTGACACTGAACAAGTGAGAGAGAGGACATGTGTTAAAGCACCAAGGGCTCACCTGTGCTCTGGTCACTTCCTGGTCAGGAAAGCTCTCATTGAAAGAGGTGTCTGGAAAAAAGCCTCTGGTTAATCCAGCCTGTTGGCTGGAAGCAGCCACGCTCCTGCCCCTCTCTGGACTGGGCTGCTCAGAGACTGCTGCTTCACAAATCTTGGCTCCAAATCAGGGTTTCCTATTTCCTTTGCCTTTCCCCTCAGCCTCTGATGTTATCAACAGGCTCAGAAAGGTGCCAGAGTTTGGGAGGGGAAAGAGTAGCTTTGCTTGGGTCTCTCAGTGCCTCAAGCCCCTTTTGCACCAGGCAGGAGGAAGGGAGAGGAAATGTAATTAATATTGCTGAATCTTAAATAGATTCCTGATCCAGATTCCTTACTGACATAAGACTTATTTGGGGCACATCCTAAAGCTAAGATTGATTGCTTTGAGTTACCTCCATGTAAATATAAATCTCTATTTTTAAAATTACCTCACTTTTTTCCTTCTCTAGACCACTTTCTTTGAGAGCTCCTACTGTCTGCTGCTGCACTGGCCAGCCTGGTCATAAACCTACCACACAGTCATCCAGGACTCTTCCTAAACTTGTTGCCATTTACTTGGGGTTTTCTCTGATACGACTTTGATTCTGGGATTTATTCCCCGCTCCTGTGTGCCAGGATGTGGGTTAGTTAGCATTGGGGTGTGGATGTGAGCCCGTGTTTATAGTCACTGGTAAGGATGGAAGTGAGCTTTAAAATATTAGCTAGTTTTGATTTTCCTACAATTTCCAGTTCTTTAGAAGACCTTTATCAAAGCCCCATGTATCCAGAGCACCATTTCTCTGGTGACCTGGGAGCCGGGCCCTAAACATTGTTCACATCAGAATGGCAGTGCATGAATGAGGGAATCTTTTTGTCACTATGGTGATGCGCCACCCCTACAGATGCTATTTTGTTATTAGAAATTAAAAATTTACTCACAGATTCTGAGGTGGAATTTTGCTTCTGTGTGTTCATTTAGGATTTAGCCTGAAGTATTAATATAAAATTTAAAATTGTGTCCTTTCCACTGAAATCCAGTGTGGTTACAAGGTTCTAATAAATATTATGTCCTTCCATCATGCAATTAAAATTTTCCACCTCATTTCACAATGCAAAACACTCACATGTTGTCAATCATTTTGAAACATGATTTTTTGACATCATATAATTTCACTTCATTTTTCAGACAGACATCACACCAGGAAATTATATAAGAAAGGATCCTATTATATCTTTATTTTTCCACCAGATTTCACCTTCAAATACAGACATTTGTGTACATTTCAGTAATTCTGACAATAAACTTTCAAGGAGAAACGAATGGCATCTACATAGCCGGAGACCAGCATATGGAGTTTCCTGCTCTTCAGAGACTGCGGCTCCGGTGCCGGCACCTGGTTAGGAACCACTGGTGTAGCCACAGGAAGTTTACAAGTCTTCATGCACGAAGTGAAAAGGTTGCTGCTTGAAACAGATACCACCTGGGAGGCAGGGAGGGAAACATATGCATGTTTTTGAACTTTCCTGTGTTTAACAGTTAGCAGACACTAATGAATTGCCAGACAGCCCTGATTTAAAATGTAGTAGTCAAAAGTAAGGGTACTTGCCGCTTGTCAGGTAGTCCACCTGTTCAAGAAACCAAAGCGCCCCTGCCCTGTGCCGGGAGAAAAGCTGCTGCTGTTTCAAACCTCTGCTCTGGGGGGTGTGTGCATGTGTGTGTGTGTGTGTGTGTGTGTGTGATTGTGCTGCTTCCTATCATGTGAGTCAGAAATGCGATAGAATATCTCAGGCTCATTATAGAAGTCTGGTATTCAGCAACAGATTTTGACCAGAGTTGCGTGTAAATCTGGGGGAAATACAGTCTGTTTAGAATTTGTAGGTACTCAGGCATAGGCTGGCAAAGTGAGAGAGGAGCAAACCAGGCATGTAAAAAGGCGGAATTAAACTTCTGGTTGTAACTGGGTTAGGTTCCACATATCCTCTCCTGGTTTGTGATGTTGTTGGAAATTCACACCCGGTCCAAAAAAACTCCTTCCTGTCTCTCAGGGCTCAGCTGGAAATGGCAGCACATTGCCAGAAGATGTCTGAATCTCCTCCATCCTTCTAGATTTTAATGCTGCCATGGGGACGTTGCTTCCAGGCAAGGTGATCCCAATATGTTCCACTTAAAGGTCTGCCAGGTCACAGAGCCAAGCAACTGCTATTCTGCTAAGGGAATGTGCAAACAGAGCTGCTGACCTACCAGTAAACCCACTGCAGGGAGATTAAGATGAAGTGTTCAAACTTCAGCTCGTTGAAGTCAGTGCTAGAGAAGCTGTGCTTGGGGAGTGCAGGTAAACCTGTGCTGTGGCATGCAAAGGTACTGGGTTTGGTGTCTGGAGTCAGCTAAATTGTGCTGGGTGGCCAGGAGCTGCATGTGGTGGGAAATGCTGCCTCTTAACCTGCTGGGATTGAACCTCGATCCAGCCTCACTGAGGCTGTGGTGGTGTATGGAATACCCCCGTGGAAAAACACCCTTGCAAAGCTGACTGTGATGCCCATCTCTGCAGAGGGTGGCTGCTGTGGTGGGGGGAAGGAAAATGGCTTTTTGGGGCAGCTGTGACTAAAAGAGGGGAAAACCCCACAACATAACCCCAAAGTGGTAAATTGGTACCGAGTGACAGTAGAGAGATGGGGAGTGGTGTGCTGGTTTCCCTCATCACTCAATTTTGTGAAAATTGGCAGTGATGTAGTGGTAGAAATTCAGGGAGAGCAAAAAAGCAGAAACTCATGAAGAGCAAGAGAAGATTGTTACCACCACTTCCTTCCTCAAGCTGCAGCATAGCTCAGATTAAGTAAGAAGTTCCTGCAGCACAACAAGCTCCCACCCATCAGCTGAGCTGCACGCACCACCCGTGTGAATCCTTTTAGCCCACAACAGTTGTAAAGTAGCATCCTTTAGCTTGATTTTTTTTTTTTTAATTAGGGGCCTGAACCAGCTTGTGGGACTTTGATGTGGGTTCAGTGTGTGTGCATGGTCCCCAGCAGGTATCTCGGTCAGCTGCAGGGACATGCTGTGGGTCAGGGAGCTGCATGTTGGGACGCTGCATTTTCTGCCTTAAAACGAACTCGGTTCTTATATAACACCAGCTCTCAGTGGTCAGATTTGTTTTGCCGCAGAGATGCAGGGAAGTAAATACTCCAGTGGAAGTGCAATGCAAATTATTTCTCCTGGCCTGATCCTGAAACCGCTGGGGTGTGCCGTATAAAAACATGTGAGAAATTAGTCTAATGAACGACAAGATGGATCTTTCAAGGGGTCCCTCATGAGTTTAACATGAAACGTGCTTTCCCTGAATTGGGGTAGGGGTGCTGAGCTCCTCTCAGAGTCACCCCCCCGCCGTGAGCACACTCTCAAGGCATGAGCAGCATCTGGGGAGTTCTTGTTCTTGGGCACGAGCACAGCCCTGTGATTTGCAGGGGGGGTGTTAATTCAGAGATCTGTCCTTCAAAGCAGGGAAATGATGAGGTAAGAAATCTTTCTGTATTTTGAATATATATATATGTACACACATATAAATATAGATGAGATTATTCAAATGCAGCTTGAATATATTTTGCCTAATCCATACAGAGTTTTATCAATATTTCTTTGTTTATTCGCTTTCATGCCAGCTGCTTTCTTTATATATTTCCATTTTGTACATTTTTCAGAGTGATTGGATCATGTTGCACACACTTCTATTGAAATATTAAGTGTTTGCAATCCCCATTCATAGGCACCAGCTCTGTTATTATGATCCATCATTTCAAAATCCACATATTTGAAAAAAGAGAGCTTAGCTAGCCCTTGAGTAGCAGAGAGCATTAGACCCAAGGAATCTCATTCGTCTTGTTGATAATCTGTGGATTAACACCACCAAATTGTTTGTTCTGTTGGCATATCCTCACTATATATTTTTAAACGAAATGAGCATGTGGAAGCCCCAGTGAGGTGAGGTCTGATGGAGGTTGGGTTTATAGTGCTGTCAGCTGGGAAACAGAGAACTTCCCATTTGTGCCCAGCTCCTGGGGATCTCTTGATGGGTGCAGGTTGGGTATTGCTGATTCCTGTTAGTGGTCAGGATAGGAAATAGGAATCCTGTGATGGTCAGGGCTTCTTGCCCCTTACTTGGGGGCCAGGGCGGCTTGTTGGTGTTATCTGTGAGGGAACAGCCCTCCCTGTGCCTGGGGTTTTTATTCCCGGCCAGCCTGCACAAAGACTCACCCATGCCCATCACTTGAATACGATGGGTTCCGTTAAAAAGGCTCTTTCCCTCACATTCTGCATCCCAGTGGGATGCGTGAAGGTTGAGACAAGGTGGATGAGCAGAGGGGTGACAAGACAGGTGCAGAACTTGTGGCACCAATGCAAGAAGAACCCACAACCTGCTCTGTGAGCATCTGAGATAAAGACAAGCTTGGTGACAGTGCTGGCCACAGCAGACTATGGAGCATCAGCTTTGAGCATCCATTCCTTTTGTGGGTTCTTCTGAACCACAACACAGCCGTCATTACTTTTTAGACAGACTCTGATGACCCCTTGGGGGCAGTTTCACACCCCTGTTGGCTTTGGCATCACTGCCAGAACCAAAAGGGTGGTGAAGCCACCAGTGACACGCTGGCATCCCCCTGGCCGGGCTGGTGCAGGGCAGCCCAGCCCTTGTGCTGCCAAAATGTGGCTGTGGCCTTTGCAGCCCTGTGTGGTGGCTGGTGGCAGCACCGTCGGAGGGCACGCGTGGCGGTGGCGGAGCGGGGACCGCAGCCAGCCGGGCCATTCATCACCGGCGACGGTCCGTGCGGCACCGTCACCTAGCAACCGCCTGGCCACGGCAGGTGGGACTTCAAAAAAATTATTTTTTAACATAAAAATAAGGCAATAATTCAGAAATGTGCGTTTCTGTTTTAGCAAACGCTGATATTTGGGTGGCGAGGTTGGAATTGGAAGCTGGAGACGTTTTTGCTTTGCAACCCCATGACTCCAGGATCCAGAGCAGGGTTGCCGTGATGCGATGGAGCTATCCATTTCATGTGTACCAGGGTTTAAAGTTGAACCTGACACTGGGTGATTGCCTTACCCTGATTTTTCCTCTTTTCTCCCCCTGACACACTATAAAAAATAATATAGTTAAATTACAGGGTGGGCTTTTTTAATGTAACTTCTGCTTCTGAGGCTGAACTTTCAAGTCTATTTTTTCTATTTTTTTTTTATCAGAAGAAAGAAAAGGAAAAGAAGTATATAAACTCAAATTATCCCTTTCCCACTCTTTTAAAACACCTTTAAGATTGCAGAAGTCTTCTGAGCTCTATATTGGCGATTCATGGTGCGGCAACTCACTGCAAAATCCGCTCATTCGTTTTTGCTGATTGAATTTACTGATTGTTAATGTGTATAAAAGTGTTATGTACTTTTGAAGTAATCTCCTGCTAAAGGATTTATGGGAAAGACTATTTAAATGTCGCAGCGTTTTCTCTGTTGTTATGGCAGTATTACTGAGTAAATAGTTTAATTTTAGTGCCCTAGTTAAAAAAATCCATAATGACCGCCACATAAATCGTTTGCTGTTTTTATTTCTATATTTAGTTCCCTTCAAAGATGCTGGAGTTGAAAATAGGCTAGTACCTAAGACATGAATTCTGTTAAATATTAAAGAGATCTCATCAATGATTTTATTAGTCTCAGTACTCAGTGAAGGCCGCACTGACATCTGAAGCCTAATGATTTTTTTAATATATTTAAAGCTTCGTACTGCACCTTTAAATATTGAACAATATTGAAAAATATAGAAGTACTTTTTTGTATATTAGCTTTAGGCAGAACTGTTGTATGATTTCCACTTCTTTCATGACATTGTAATGATGTTACCACATACAACTTTATCTTGCATGAAAAGGTGAAGTCATGAGTGATTTCTCCAATTTAAAAGCACTCAACCCTCACAGTGCTAGAAATGAATATTTTGCATATATTCATGCAACAATGATTCAATTTAAGATTTCTATTTTCAAACATTGCTTGAAACCTTCGGTATGTTAGTAGTAAAATTGCCAAAATGTGTAATAAGATTTATTATAGATGAGTAGCATTTTATTTAGTATTTCATGTTAACACGCTTTTAGGGTTACCCTGATTTAGCAGAAGAATTCATCTTTCTTTTCTAATCAGAGCTAACACTTTATTGTATTATTAAGATACACTTACTGTGGGGTTGTATATCACTGTGGGAGCAGAGTTTCCTGTGCCTGGCAAACCTGCTCCTGGTTGATGCATGGTGCCTGCCTCCTGCACCCAAACCCCACCACTCACACTGCCATCTCCAGCGCTTCCCTTTTATCCTGTTTTTTAGCTTTCCTCCTAAAAAGCAATCTTGAGCTCTGTGACACACCCAGGTCTTTCTTCTCCTCTCCTCGCTGCTCAACCAGACCTCAGCTCTGCCCTCGAACCACCGATAACACCAAACCCTGTCCTGGGATCACCAGTGTGGTGATCAAAGCACAAACAGCTTTGGTGACTGAGTTTGTTGTGAAGCTTTTTTTGTCGCTTCATCTTCGTCACCTGCCCGTGGCACTATTTCTTATGGAGCTGCCATTTCCCTGACCACACTGGGAAATGCGTGGATGTGTTTTGCTCCTTGTCCTGAGGCCACCATGTATTCACTTCACGGCTTTGTATCAGGCGTGTGGCACCGAGGCTGTAGGAACTGGGAGATAAAGCAGCAGGGCAGGTGCTCGACCCAAAGCAATGGATATCTTGTTTCTGCTCCTTCATGGCCTTTTCTGTGCTCTGGGGCAGGTTGCATCCCTGCCCAAGCAGCATTATTGTGCATACATCATTTTTGTGACAGAGGATAGGTAAGACCGGGCCTGAAAAATTCCTGGCATTTTGATCCTTTGACCGAGGTCCAAATCCTGGTGCCTTTTTTTGCGTCCGGTAATCCCTTCACGCTGAGCCCCAGTGCAGCCACTTTACAGAAGGAAACAACATGCCCCACAGGTAAGGGGAAAACCACTATTGAAATGCAGGCGTGAGGGGTGTGTGGTGAAGAGCTACCGTGCTGGAGTGATGAATCTGTTTACATCTTTTAAAAGTTGTAATTCAGCACGGATGAGCTGGCGTCCCCCCCTTCCACATTCATGTTTGATTCACAAACAGAAAGAAATGATCTACTATTAGGAAAGATTTCTCTTTGACTGGGGAGCTGGAGATGGTAGTGAGAGTGGCTTTCATAGATGAAAATAATTGTACACTTTTTGTATTATTATTTTTGGCAAAGAGCTAGCGTTTCAGCTTTCCAGAGTATTACATCATTACTTTGTATAATGCATCATAATGATAGAGTGAATGGAAACGAAGAAATGCCAGCTTCTGTTGCAAGTTTAAAGACAGACACACATTTTCAGCTGGGAAAGCTGCTGTTCAGCTAAGTGTTTTCCTAGATGAAACAAAGCTGCAATCCCACTTGGCATTCACATTAATTGTGGACTTGCCAACAGGCCAGTTTCACTGGTGTATAAATTAGTGGAGAATTATTCAACTCATCTCAATAACTAAGAGAATATCCTCATAAAGCTTGCTGAGCTGTAAGACATCCCCCCTCCCCCCCACCCCCCCCACTTTTCAGGGTATTTTGCACCCTATACTTAGAAAAATCACAGAATTTGCATGTTGTTCAAAAAAAAAAAAAAAAAAAAAAAAAGAAGAAGGGGAAAAAAAAACCATACAAAGAAAGGCATCATATATACTGATACCCCAACACAGCAATGTGGTGACTATCTGCATAAAATAGCAAGTTTGTATGGGAAATGTCCAAATTAAGAGGGAATTTTCTGGTTTGTTGTTTGAGATTTGAGTTTGGGTGTTGGTTTGGGTTTTTTTTTGTTTTGAAATTCAGCTAAAAATGCGAAGTGGAAGTGCCTGTGAAAGGAGCCTCATTTCCAGCATCAGACACCCGACATTTCGTGTCTCTCCATTGGAACAAGAGCCCAGGAAGTGCAAACTTCCCCAAACTGTCCTGCCAACAGGCCTTTCTGACCTAGAGGGGGGATCACCTTTATGGTGACAGGATAATTTGATCTCAGTGCCATCTAATCCTTATTTTCTTTATGGAGACTGCCAGCAAGGGTGCCAATTAGTGCCAATTGTGATGGTGGCTTTTGTGATGCAGACACCTGCCCACTAGGAATTGGACTGGTACCACCAACACACATATGCCACTAAACAGCTGTCAGATGGTAATGACTTTCTGGAGTAGAAGAAAAGGGCAGAATTTCATTCTGAAGCAATTTTCTGAGAAAATTTTTGCAAATTTTCACCTCTCTCTTTCCCCACTTTTTTTTGGTATCTGAATTCCTGGCTTCTAATGACTAAACAAAATGTGAATTTTAACGTTTCTCTCATAACACCAACTTCATCTCAAAAAAGATGCAGTTCAGATGAGCAAAAGTAGAGTGAGAAATTGTATTAATGGTATCCTTATTGTTCTACATCATATTTTAAACGTTATCTGTAGTCTGTCCCTTATTTAAGTTGCTTATCCCAGCAACAGACAAATTAAATGCCATGTTTCCTTTTACCACTCTTCTGTTTTTTTGGCTAAATCAAAAGACTGAATTACATGTAAACATCAAACAATTTTTTTTTAATGACAGAAGGAAGTGCTTTGCTGCATTTCTACAGCTCATGCTAACACAGGCACAATAGTTCAGGATCTCTCTTATGCTTTTATTAAACTCTCTTCTAATTTCCAGTCAAATCAACAGTCCTTTCTTTGATGCCTAAACAGGGGAAGTTTATAAGCCTGCTTTATCCCTGAGTAATTATGTGTGCATGTGTGTGCTTGTAGGTGTGTAGACATCCATCTGCACAGGCACATGCACCTTGAACTGTAACTTTTTGGGTAATTTTGGCAGTAGGGCCACGAGTAGATTGGATTTCTTTATGGCAGATGGGAATGTCTGCGGTGTCGAGGTGTCTAAACCTCATAGCTCATGTAACGGGTTTGTGGGTGAGGTGCTGAGCACCAGTGCTAGGGACGTGTGTGTCTGGGAAGTGTGGGAGTGTCTCACAGGAGATATTTGGCACCATGTGAGGAGGGACCTGCTGGAAGGGAATTCCTGTATCCTTTCCAAGCCATGAGTCGCTGCTGAGAGCTGCCCATGCCTGACAGCCCAGCCAGAGGCCGGACACTGGCCATCAGTGGGATCTTTCAGCGCTCAGCCAACACACACAGAGCCCCTTCAGCCTTTGCTCTGCTGGCTGTCACACCTTGACTGGCCCAACTGCTCATTGGCATCAACCACTAAACACGGATGTGAGAGGAAACAATCCGAAATAAACCCAAGGTGGGTAGCAGTGAGAGAAAGAGGAGAATTCACAGTCATGTTTAAAGAACACCACTGTTGCCATATAGATACATAGTATGTGTAGAAAAAGTTTGTCTGAAGGTTTTTCAAAAGAAAATATAATTAGTCAGCAGTCACTGCTGAGGTCTGGGCCCTGACAGAGCTCAAGAAGTGTTTGGACGATACTCTTGGGGATGGTGCTGTGCAGGGCTCTCTGATCCTTGTGGGTCCCTTTCAACTCAGTTTTTACTGTGATTCTGTGATCGTTCCTTGTCTCTGTCTCCAAGGAATGTCAAGCTACACTCAGACCAGCTCTATTATGACCTTCCTATCTGTTTGACTTCCATTTATTCATTACTCAAATGCTGACCATTTTAATGCAGCTGTAATTGGCTGTGCCCTCTGCCATGGAAAGGACAGAGTTTGCAGATGGACTCGGCAGCACTTTCTGGACTTGGTGGTGGACTGCTCCCCCCACCTGCCAGGAGAGCTGTGACCCACCAGAAACGCCTGCACTGTCACCAGAACACACTCTGAAATGTCACAGTTTTGAAAGGAATGCCAGCCAGGGCAACCAGCATTCACAGGTTTGGGAGAGCAAACAGCAGACCTACAGAGGCTCAGTCAGCTGTTTTAGTTTGTTGGTAACTTTTGACCAGGTTTTTTTCTCCACCAGTTACATTTTTAAGAGCTTTCAAAACATTTTCTCTACATCTTGGGGTTGTTCCAAGGCTTCTCAGAGAGGACAACAGTGGGGCTCAGAGTTTTGAAACCTCAGCCTCTGCTCTGGCACTCGAAGTAAAAGTTGTCTTTGCAAAGGCTGCAAATCCCAGGCAGTCCTTTCCTGACTCTGGTGCTCAGATTGTAGAGGGGCTCTTCAGTTGGTTTCCTTTAATGCACAAGGCACAACTTATCCTTAGGTATGAAAATGCTCTGCACTAAATTGTACTGCTGGTTTTTGGGAGGGTAAGTAGTTATGTCCTTGGGTGAGCTGTGGGTACAAAGTCCAGGCTTTTATTCCACACGCTGTCCTCAAATGCAAGTCAAGGAATCCACAGAGCTCAGCAGATCTCATTGCTGGCACTGAAGTGAGCACCTGGGCCACTCCTAACAGGTGTTCTTTATTAGTTTTTAAATGATGCAAACATGTTTTAAACAGTCCTGTGGGATCTTGCGCATCCTAACACACAGACCTCCTGATGAACATGTAACATGGATGATTTTTAACATATGCTGGTCTTCAAAACATGAAATATTCAAGGAAAATGTGGTAATTCTTTAAAGCCCCTATCATTGTGAATTCATATCATATTCATTGTAATAGCATTGATCAAAATGAATTCATTTGGTATTCATGTAAATGTCACATGTACTTCCATAGGTGTTTCATTGTAAATTAGCATTTCTCAGAGGACACTTAAAATAAAGTGTTACTGAAAGTTCTCATTACACATATTGCTGAGATTAGTACATTAAGGATCATGTACTTACATAGTACTAATGCATTTCTGCCACTTAAAATGCTGCATTACCCATTTCTGATATCTAGCAAATATCTAAAGCAATTTTGAGAATTACTGACATCCTGAAGGAAGTGGTACTTTTGTGATTAAATTGGTTTTGTGTATTTCACTTTGATTTGCAAAAAAAAAAACCTCTTTGCCAGATATACTTAAATGATTTTTTTATTTAAGTGACTTTAGCATCGCATCAAATGAAACAAAAAAAAGAGCTACATCTAATTAGAAAAACAAAACACAAATATTATAAATGCTTTTGGGCCTTCAAATTTGTCTCACAAAGCCAAATTAGCTGAATCTTTAGTACGCTGTGGCACAAGCTTTCTGATGCATTTGCCTTCAGATTATTCCTTCCTAAGAGAAAGCTGAAAAGTTCTGTGGTCTCAGATAGATGCATTTCTGACGTCTTGAATTGTCCATTACAGCTTGTTTGGTCTGAAGTTATTTTTGAAAAGATGAAGTTTAAAGAAGACTACAGAGCGTTTTATAAATAGCTGACAAAAGGTATGTTACAGTAACTATAAAAGAGAGAGCATTGTTTGAGACCTGGAACACTCTAAAGCTGTCTGACAATGCTGTGGATGTCTTCTGAAAAGAACTGATGTAATTATTTTAAGGCTTTTTTGGTAACAGTAATAAAAAAACCTCTGAGGCTTAGCAGCAGGCCTGATCTGGGGAAAAAACGGGGAGATGGCAGTATTTTAGTGTTTATGCTGGAAGGCAAGTCAGATTTGGCCATGAGGAGTTGAGAAACCAATGCCATAATACAGTCTCTTAGCAAATATTTGCTTGCTCCTCTGCCTTCATCCACGTGAGTTGTGGTGTACAGTGTGGACTTGCAGCACGTGCCGGTGGGCTGGGCACGAGGCGCCGTTCCCGGAGCTGACAGCACAAGAAAAGATGGCATTGTGGCTAAAACACTGCTCTGGGCTGTGGGAGCTTTGGGTCTGCCCCTGCTGCTGTGCCAGCATGTCCTCTGTGCAAACGGCTTCCCTGTCGCTTCTCCTGGCACAGGCAGTGGCATTTTGGGGATGAGCCTCCCAGAAAGGGAGCAGGAGAGGACATGGAGGAAGAGATCTTGTGCTCTTTGAGAGCTCTCTGGTATTTCAGGCAACTGTCCTGACCTCCCTCAAAAATAAATGTGCCCCTCCCAACCCTTGCAGCTGATTTCCAGCTGTTGGTGACAGATGTCTGTAGCAAGTTGAGCTGCATCTCCAGAAAAAGTCTGTCAAATCTGGGAATGGACAGCACCACACCTGAGCAGCAGCTGTACATTAGTGCTCCATTGTGTTTCGTGCCTTGCGTGTTTTTCCAGAAGTTTTCAGTTTCCCAAGTGTATGCCTAGTTTATACTGTTTGCCTGATTGTTCTGAGAGCATGCAGAATGGCAAACCTCAGGACAGAGCCTGGAATCCAGAAATCCGTTTCAGGTTGGAGCCATAATTAGCTAATATGAGATAATAAATAGCTACTAACATCACTTGAAAAATATGATAGGGCTATAAAGCGTGTTTTTATAATCCTGCTCCTCCCCTTTTTCTGCCGCCTCCTCCTTCCCTTCAACGCAACAAGGACCCTAATAGGCTTCATGTATAAGTGCCTATTTTTATTAAAGACAAGTGTAATCTTTTGTAGTCCAAATGTCCCTATCATAAATGCTAACCGAGGAAAATATTAGGACTCATTTATTTATGAACCCGTTAATAATGAGGTGCAGTTATGAAAAAGGCTTTCTCAGCACAAAGCCTACTGAACAAACAATGCACACTGGGGAAAAGGAGCTAGTTAGCCTTCCTGACTTAGATAAAGCTATGGAGAAATGACAAGTGCCAGTAATTAGCAAAGCCTCTTCACCAAGATAACCCTATACATCTTTGTCTATTTCAATCACCAAAGACTCCGATTCAGTGTAAAATTAAAGCCGGGATGCCATCAATTTCTGTTAACCTCTTTATATTGTTCTGTGTTCATGCATATGTGATAGATAGTTTTTGTCATTTTATTAAATGGTGACATCTCAGTATGCATGTGACTAAAACTGTTTTCTCCTTAGCAAAGTATTTTTAATCACCTCTCCACTGCCTTTATTATCTTGGTTCTTCTGAGTCCTCATTGCTTTATTGGGCAGTATTGGCAGCTGCTCTGCAAGTGCAAATACTTGTTCCTACCCCTTTTCTGAGTAGTGAATCTGGGGTTAGGGGGTCTGTGCCCTTTCTGGTACTCTTGTGAGCAGGTACAGTAGCTCTGCATCAGTCTTCTTCAACTTCTACTGCATTTCCACGTTGGTTACAGTGACCAGCACTTACACACAGACCTCTGATTTCCATGAGTGTGGCCTCCCCTCTCCACCCTTGTCTGGATGGGTGGTCCTGGGCTGGTTTTGGTGAAGTCGCTGCTGTTCACCTGCTTGGGCCACAAGCCAAAGAGTGTTGAACTCAGCTGAAAGACTCTACCAGCTTTGTGGTCCTCCACAAACTCACCTTGCACCCAAACTGCTTTTTTTTCCACCTTAAATGGTAAGCCCTGATTTTGTATGTTTTTTTTGCCCTGCAGGCTTCCAGTATTTGTGAGCTCATACTGTCTAAATTTCCCCGTGACTTTCAGATAAGTCAGCGAACACGTTCACCTAAAGCTTTGCAAAGGGGAGAAAAGTTATAAATCAACCCTGTTTCCTTGACATCAGGGCAGGTTTGCTGGGAGTGCTTGCAGAGTGAGCTCTGAGTGACCTGAGAAGTTGCATGTGGCATTGGGTGTCATAACAAAAGTTCCTGCTGGCTCCATTTTCCTCCTCAGTAATGTCTTTTTACTTGTTTTAAGTACTCCGGGCCCTGGCTGCTGAGGTTATTAATCTTCATCTGTGCTCTTTTTAAACTTTACTACTAGCACTTTTTTTGCCTCAGATATGCTTTTATTCATTCTTTTCAGCAGCAATAACCTCTCATATTGGCCAAATTAGGAAATAATTGCAAATAATAGAGAATCCTTTACTAGCTCTCCAGTAAAGGATTATATATTTGCTGTGTGTGAGGGATGGCACAGAGTGTAAATACCAAAATATGGCCAAATGGGCAGAGAAGGGAAAGATGTTGGTTGGCTCTCACTCCGTTGCTGTTTGGCTCGGGGGTCGTTGTGCTCAGGGCAGAGGGCACACGTGGTGATTTGTGGAGGAGGAGAAGGAGGAAGGGAAAAGCTAGAGATGATTTTGCTGTTCAGCTCTTGCCAATCCCAGAAGGTTGTTTAGGAAAACCTGGGCAGGGTCTTTTAGTCTTCTGACATAGAAACAGACTTTGGTGAATCAAATTGAGTCGCTTGTATTTTTTAAGCAGAAACATATGACTTTCTTGGTTTTATTTATGTGGCCACAACAGCTATGGCTTGTTTCTGTTCAGTGCCACTTCCAGGAGTTCCACCCCACTTTTCCTGCATGTTAGGTTAGTTTTGGATCTTCATCCATTGCTTTAGAACACCCAGTTTTCCAGTCAAGGAAGCTGAAACCAAGAGTTTATTCCTGAATTTATGGAATTTAGTCACACATCGTAAGTGGCCAGTAATCCAACCCAGCTTTTTGCAAGCCAGCAAAACTGTCTAATTAGGCACCATATTAATAATTATTTTTCAATAATGAGTATACATGTAGGACATTGAGATATACTTGTGCCATATAAAAAGCTGCTGCTTTCAGGTGCCTGGCTGCTCTCATGCATAGGCATTTTCAGGATCAAAGCTCCTAGGAATGTTACTCACAACAAATAATTGTACCAGCTCTTGGGAAGAAAATACGGAGAACATTCATGTAATGCTGCCTTCTCAGTTGGGGAGCAAGGAAATACATTGACTGTAGGAGAGAGCAAAGCTCTCTCGGTGCTCTCATCACATTAACACTTACCTTCCTTCCTTCCAGACAAAGTTCTCTGAGCTCCTGCTTTCCATTGTTTTTTATTATTCATTTGAATCAGAAAATAATGTTTTTCCTTTCTAATTCAGGAAAAATTGTCATTGCCCACCTCCTGCTGAGGCAAAAGAGTGCCAGAGCCCATCTCCTATAAGCTCCTTCTCGCTTCAAATGCAGCCTGCAATGGCTCCTTTGGAAATGTAACAGGCTATTATAGAAATATGTATTTACACAGTATTTTAAGATGCACATTATCCACCTGATAGACCATAACAGCTCACCATTACAGCCTATTGAATAAAACCTCTTTGCACCATTTTTTTTCAAAGCAGATACTTTTTATGTGATGAATTGTGAGTCTATTGTGTAAAACTACAAGTTCGTCGTGCAGGGCCCTAGGAGGACACCATTTATCTGTAACCCACTGCAATGGGAAAGTGCTCTCACCCTGCCCCATGGAACAAATTATGCTGACCAGAGGGATGCAGATTGAAAAAAATGAGAAAAAAGCTTCATGAACCTAAAGGGAAAAGTTACAGCATTTGTTTATTGGCCTGCCGTAGATTATAAGACAGATCACTCCTGTGGAATCATTTTCTTTGGTCCTTGTCTGGTCCTAGTTTTTAAAGGGACACCTCTATTTTGAAAGCATCTCTGCTTGGCTTTCCTGGCCCCAACTTCCTGTGCTCGTTTGACTCATTCCAGCTGATCCATACTTGAACAGTTTCTCTCTTCCAGGGGTTCACATTAGAACCTGCACTGCCTGAGGTGCCATCCTCTTTGTCCAAGGATGCTCCCTTGGAATAGATAATAATCAAAATTTTATTAGCCTGGAGCTAGGCATAAGGAGTCTTTCTGTAATTTCCTGTGAGTTTTAACTTACAGGAAACAAGAGACCACAGAGAAGGCTACAAGACCCCAGCTTCAAAATGAAGCTTGCAGCCAAAGACACGGTGTCCCTACCATCAAACAGGCTGAATAAGCTGCAAATAGACAAGATCCCAAACTTGTTATAAGATGAAATGGAGCCCAGCCCCTGTTGAGGAGCAACTTTACATTGTGGAAGTTCATGAATGCATGGAAAATGTGGTGACTTCAAGTCTCTTTTCTTTCCCTATCTTCAGGATGTCAAAACTGATTTTTTAAGAGAAACTCTCTAACGGTTACAGTTGACTCCAGAGAAGAACTTGCATGTCTGGAACACAAAAAAGACTCCCAGCCAGCTGAACAGCGTTGTCTTCTTCCCTCCTCCCATTCAAATTAAGCATACACAACAGAAATACCAAACAGGCATGGGTTTTACGTATCATGCCAATTCTGATCCAAAACAGTTTATTAATATAAATCACCTCCAAAAAAGGGAAAGATTTTAAAGGGAAGCGAATAGCTGCCAAAAAGACTTACACACCGAGCCAGTGCCTAGCACTAAACCTAGTGGAAATCGTGTATTTTCTCTCCTCATGAAGCCAAGCAGTGGGGAGCCAGTGCTTTGAACCCTGCGTGGGACACTTGCTGTGAGCCCCCACTAGAAAGCATATGGTTTTAGAGGAAACAGAAACACCATCCAGAAACGTGCTGGTCTAAAACCAGCAGATCTGTGAATAGTCTAAACCCATTCCCCCTGCATGAGGGGACTGAACGGCCCCATCCAGTCTTTGCTGTGCCTCTTCCCCCCTCGGAGAAGTCAGCATGAGCTCCAACTCCTCTGAGATGACTCCTCTACACCTCTCAAAGCAGAAGGGGATGGCTTGGAGGGGCAGATGCCACCCTGTGGGTGCAGGATGCCTGTTGGCCGTGCCTTCACGTGGCAGGTTGCCATCCCTAGAATTCCCACAGTGTGGGGACCCACCCAGCTCCACTGTGCTCCAGACTTTTCTCTGAGCACTCCCAGGAGGGCTTTTCTGGTGTCCAGCCCAAGAGTGGAAGTCGACCTCACGTCTGTGGTTTTGTCCCAAGCGTCTCCTCCTTGACTCTTGCCTCTTTCACAAAGCAGGACCGACCAGCCTGAAGTTGTGGTTTTCTGGATTTCCTAGGTCTGTTTGGGAAACTCATCGTCACTTTTTAAATAGTGTATTTGGTTTAATTTTCATTATTTTTAGATGTTAAATTTTACATCAATACAGTATGTCTTAAACTGCTGTATTAGAATGCTGCTTGACTCACTTCCAAATTGAAGACCTTTTAAAAAAATTGAAGCAGTCCAATAATTTTAAATCACTCTGCACTGTGCATTGCAATTTAAAATTATTGGAGTGCTTCAAATTTTTATAAGCCCTTGAATTTGGAAGTGATCGAGGTTCTGGGCATACTCAGTGTAGAGCAATTTAAAATTATAAGAGCTGTCAAATTTTTATATAAGCACTTCAGTTAGAAAAGGGATTTGGGTTCTGGGCATGTGCAAAGGGGAGCAATTTAAATTATTAAAGTGCTTCAATTTTTTTTCTAAGCACCTGATTTTGGAAGGGTTTTGGTTTGTGCAGCCTAAAATGACAACTTCCTTTGAGAGTTTCTTCTTAAAAAGAATTTCAATCTTGCAAACTAAAGTATTCTTTAAAATATGAATTCACTGATACTTTAAGAACTGATTTGCACAGAGCTTGGTGCCCAGAACATCTATTTTTTTTCACTCATTTTATCATTATCATTTCACTCTTTAAGGGGCAAATTGATGGTATAGAAATAGCTGCCTCTTCGGATTCTAAATTTTTTCCAACTGTTGCATTCATGGTACAAAAAAAACCCAAAAAACTGGAAAAATGAAAAATTTGATGAGAAGAACTGAATGCTTTTTCCATGGACTATCCTGCCTGGCCAACAGAATTTAGAAGGCATTCAAAATTGAAGCAATTTGTTATTAAATTTCATTTTAATGCCTCTCAACACTCAAAATGAAAGCCATGTGATAGCTGATTGAATCTGAAGGAAGGAAGTTGGAAAGCAGCTTTATTTGCACACTCACTCTCTGTAGCGAAGTGATTCCTGCCAGGAGCAGTGCCAGGGCTGCCATCTTTGCCCCAAATCCAGCCGTATCCTTTAGCATCCCAGTGCTGGGCAGTAGGAGCAGCAAGGGGAGCAGGGAGGGTGCAATTCCCACTCCAGATCCCACTCTCTGCTGCCGTGGGACAAATGCAGAGGGATCAGCGCAGCTGAGCCAGCGATCGCTGTGTCCGGGCGCATGGAAAAGATGAGACTCAGGAATGTCCTCACTGAGCTGTCAGAGCATAGGGACAGGGCAGGTGAGCACCTCTGGCCTCTCCATTCATGTTTCTCTCTGCTATGCCTTTTTAAAATCAGGGATTCACTCCATAGGGCAGGGATTGGGGTAATTAGTTAATGTATAAGGGCACCATGTACCTTAAGCCTCGCGTACCAGGAGTACCTGCGGCATGGAACTGTGCATTTCATCAAATGCCAGTTTAGTGGTTTTTTCCCCTTGAATGCTCCTTTCACTTCTTACCATGGAGGTGATAGGTGACCATTTGTAGTTGTTTATTCCTTGGAAAATGAAGTTTTTGAATAAAAGCCAGTGATCATATTAAATAGGGGCAAAGATATGCTGGAGGTGAAATTCAAACTGGAGCCAGATTAATCATATAGTCAGGAATGAAGGGGAAAATTCCTGAAAGCTTTTTGCATTTTGCCTTGGAGTTTTTGGTTTTGGTTTGGTTTTTTTCCCCAGAAGTACAAAAATGGTTTCTTACTGTCCATGCTATTAACTGCATCATCCTTATGGGATGTGAAACCCAAGGCTTGTTCTGTGCCAGAAGGGCAAGGAAAGGGAGACCAAACATATTTTTGCTTGGTATAAGTTGGTTTGGACTGTGCTTTCATTGAAGCCTTCTGGAATTTTGTGGAGCATTGGCTAAGTTCTGCCCAGAAATAGGGTCTGCTGGGGCTTCCATGCGAGTGTGGCCGGGAGCCACCGTGTATGGCTGTGTCAGTGGTCAGAAAAGGTTTTCCTGGGAAGAGTTGGGTAGAGCTGAGGTCTGTCCATGCCTTCTCTCTCTGTCCAGTGTGTGGGCGTGGGCATGGACTGGATTAAAATTCTGCCTGGGCAGAGCAGCAATAGGGCAGGTCCCAGGTGTCCTGCTGGCAGATCCATGCAGGGACGAGCGTGTGTCAGATCGGGGGCGTGCAGAGGCGGCAGGGGAACAAACACAGAGAAACACCCTGGCCCTGCCTGTCTGAATCCCTGTTGTGGCACAAAATATCAGAGGGAATCGACTTGGAGCTGCCGCCTCACAGACACACGTACGAGCACCGAGGCTGCCGCAAAGTTCCCGTCTCACTGCCTCACTTCAGACGCTGCTGCTCCAACCCCGCTTTTGGGCTGTATTCATGCTAATGTTGACAGTTTTTTCCCTCCTTTGTTACATTGTGCAAACCAAATAGAAAGTGAGGTGAGCTTGTCTGAACAGATGAAAGATGGCAAGAAATTGGCGCTTGGGGACCAGTGTCTTGGTGACATCGACTCTGCAGTCCTTTTTTTCTCTCTCTCCCTGGCTTCCCCTCTCCCTCTCATTCTCTCTGAAATGGTCTGTGCCTCCAGTAATTTACATAATACTCTTCTGACACCTTTACTTTAGTCATCAATCACGGTACCTTCTCTCAGTCTATCTTTTGTCTGAGCATGTCTCTTCTTTATCAGGCCATGCACAAAAGATTAATTTCACAGTTTTTCTCCCTTCTTTCTTTCCTTGCAAGATACAAAGCTCATGAAATGACAGAAGCAAGATAATGAAAACAACAATGCAAGCAATTTTTTTTTTTGTTCTTGCTGGTTGGATCTCAAGATACTTTTTTTAACCTCATTGTGTGCCATCTGTCTTAGAAAAGGTCTGCTCAGTATTTTTTAATACAATTCTGATGCTGTTCTGAAGACTACCTGGGGGAAAAAATACATATTTTAATCAGGCTATAGATACTGATTTAAAATTAAAAAATAAATTAAAAAAAAAAGGAATTTGTTGTACAGTTAAAGCGAGGGGTCCATTTCTAATGGTGGCATGGGCTACTGCACAGTGCCCATGCCCCAATTAATATTAATGATCTTTTGTGCATAGCAAATTTATGGCATTTGATTGACTCACACAACTACACTTCAAGCTGTCACATAAAGTGAAATATATGGGCACCATGGCCTAATTTGCATATGCATATGTTCTTAATATTAATTAGTCTAATGGATCTAAGGACCTGGAGATAATTTGAGTACTGGGAGAATAGAAGCAAACAAACAAAACAAAACTCACTGAACAGTGCCCTGCTATGGGCTGGTCCTACAGTCAAATAACTCTCCCAAAATACAAAATAATTAGCATGAATTTCTCCTCCTTCCCCATGTCTCTCCCAGGACCAGCTGAATTAAAATCTTATCCCATATAATGCATTGTTTTGGCTCTGACCCTGACACTTTTTAATTTGAAATGCTTAACATGCCAAGTAGATTACAGAATTATAGACAGAGGAGTTTGAGTGCAGGCTTATGGGCGTAGGTCAGGGCCATGAGACTTGCAGCCCTGTGAGGGGGCTATTTCCCAATACACCTGTGTAATTTCCATTAATATTAATAGCAACCGTGCAAGTTTATTGGGGAGAACTTGCTCTCCCTAGCTTGGCTTTGTGCTTACATTGCCTGGTAATGATGGCACGGATCTCCAGATGAAAACCAGCCGCTTTTGGCCATTGGGCTTTCAAAGTTAGAGAAAATTCATGTTTTTGATATTTCAGGGAGCAAGAGGTGCCACAGCACAAAAGTAAGGAGGTGTCAGGGTAATCTTTTCTGTTTAACTTATGAATTGGCTTGTGGGAGGGCTCATGTTCTAATCCTGGCTGTACCCCTACATCTGTACAACTCCCCTCTGTGATAAGTAACTTTAAGATGAGGAGAACATCTGTATGATGGTGAAGAGGAGGTTGGCAGTGGGGTCCCTGCACTGAATCCTTCCAGGACCACAAAGTGCTGGCAGGAATTAGCGAGGGGAGGGATTGATGGTCTGGTGTCCCTGCAAACTGGCTGAAGTCAGGAGATCCTTAGATCCATGATCATCCTGTGCAGTTGTGCAAGCATAGTAGTGTGTTACCAATGGAAAAGTAGAGTAGACTCTGACTGGGAGTCCTCTGGGAGTGACTGTGGCTTGGGACATCCCCGTGCAGCGTTCTGCGGGAAGGGTGTGCAGGATGTGTGTGGCTGCAGCTCTCCTACAGCCCAGGCTGGTGGCTGTGGGGCTGTGTCTGTGCTGACAGGGAGGTGACAGAGGAGTGACCACCACCACTGTCACCAGGGGAGCTCCTGTGTGGGCAGTTCCAGTGAGGCTTGGGCAGCCAGCTGAGGATCTGGGGCTGCTGCTGCAGTACCACCCCTTCATGGGCAATCTGCAAGGATCCAAGCTCCACTTGGATCCCAGAAGAGAGGGATGAAAATCCCAAAGGCGTGCCAGGGAGGGTGTTCTGGAACTGGGAAATTCGTCAGTGCTGTTTCCAACCTCAGGACGTGGGGATCTCATCTCAGATCCAGTCCCTGACTCACCTGGGTTATTTTGGATCCCGTACCTGACTCACCTGGGTTGTTTCGCCTAGCGGAGAAAACAGCCCACGCTGCTCCAGCCCATTTCCAGCCTGCAGAGCTGTAATGAATCTGCAAGTTGCTGATTGCCTTTACAAGGTGCTAAGCACTGATGGCTGCCTGATGCCAGGGAGGGGAATGTCAGCTCTTGCCCGGATCAGGTCTACAGTGAGTTGTTCTATAGAAAAAAATGACTTTCCTGTACGAAGGCATCACTTATATACCGAATATATATAACAAAACCTGGAAAGCCTCTAGTCACTCATTTTAGCTGCTAAAATGCCTTTAGGCCAACATTCCTGCTGTGAAAGGGGTTATGGACATGTCATATGGGGGTCATCAGTGAAAAATATACCCAACTTTTGTTATTCTTAAGTCTAAATCAAAAACCTCTTTTCACAATCCACTAAGGGACGATTTACTAGAGAGTAGAATGTGGTATCAATTATTTCTGTGGGCATCCTTTTTGTTATAAGAAGCAAAGAGGATTGCTTGAGAGTCAATAGCATGACTCCATCTCAGATTACTAAATAATGAAATGCTAAACTTGGCCTAGAGTAAGGACTATTGCTGTCTCAAAGGGACCAGAGGCTTCAATTAAATCAGAGGACAGTGTTCAATGAATGAGAAAAGGATGCTTAAGGTACGATGACATATTACCGGATTTTACATTTAATTGCAGTGCTTTGTTCTTTTAATAAAAGCACAAGAGCAGTGGATCTCCATTATGGTCATCTGGTAGCATTGTTCACTGTGGACAGTTTATTGTAATTTATTGGCTATGTTTAATCCCACTATTTTTCATATAAATGCATTCTGTCTGCTTTATTTTATGAATTTTCTTTGCTTATAAAAAAGAAATAGCACCTAATAGTTATTTACACACAAAAGAGCTTTTCCACTGAAATACTCAATGCTGCAAGAAAGAAACAACCCAGATTCTATGAAGCTGGAATGGAAGAAAGTGCTTCTGCTCAGAGGGGTGTAATCCTACATCACCCAAGCAGGTATTGGCACTTGCAGAGCAATGTGGCTTCGTGGGGACAGCATCTTGAGCATGGTGTGCAACCTCAGGAGAGACAAAAATGTCCTTGCTGGTTTTGTGGGGCTCTGTGCTGCTGAACTTGCCTGTGCTTGGACTGTGGACAGCGGGGCCTGTGCAGAGAGTGACTTTGGGTGTATTTCTGGTCCAGGAGAAATTGGCTTCAAAATCCCCTGCCCCCAGAGGTGGGTTTCAGCCTTTCTGCTCGGTGCCCTGGGATAATGTACAACACATGGCAGTGGTTTAGCTGAAAAACCGCTGGAGCATATGTATGTGATTATACATATGTGTGTGCACACACGCATGCACGTATAGATGTATTTATAGTTCTGTGTTTGCATATATAGTGATACCTGTTTATTTTAAAATCTAAATCTACAAGTGCTTTTAAAGTGGTTGTGAGGTAAATACTGCCTTTTAGGCATTTTTGCTGTGACTTGTCTCGTCTGGGCATGCCAGTCATATCCCATCATATAAATGATGGGATGGTCAGTGATTTAACTAATGTAACCTGATGCATCAAGGCAACGTTGGGTTACTGTCAGCTTAGAAAGGGAGAAGTTGAGATCTGAGAAACTCAGATCCTCGTCTGTATTTTTAGAGTCTGGTTTGTTTGTTTTTTCTTCTTATTTTTTCTTTTCATTAAAAGGTCCTTGTGCAGGAGAGGGATTCCTAAATTCAGCTGAAATACTGTGTGCATCGAGCACGGGCAGGGGAGACAGCCTCTCTTCAGCCCTGGACAGTGCATGTCTGGTTTTTGGTCTAGATCCTCCCCGAAACAGGGTCACAATGAGTGGTTCATTCCCTGTAAACAGGTTGGGTGTCTTTTGTTTCTGCCTTGTTTCAGCTCGTGTCAGAGCCTGTCTCTGGAAACGTGGCAGTTCAGTGAAGAAGGTGGGATGAGCTGACTCTCAGAAGTAATGGCACAAAACGAAAGGCAGCCAGCCCTGCTCAAACTGCCACAAGAGGTTTCTGGGCCCAGGGGAAAGCTGTGAGCTGCATTGCCTACCGGGAGAAATTCCTCTGTGGTTTTATCGGAGGGGTTTTCTGCATGTGTTTCTTTTCAAGGAGGGTGCAATGCTTTTGACGGTCTGCAGTGTCTAATTTTTGCAGCATTGTTCAGCCTTGTGGCAGCGTCAGAGTAATGAATTCAGGAAGTGTGTGGCGAGGAGTGTCTGCGCAAGAGGGTACAGGCAGTACTTAACTCCCCATCGATTGCAAGTGACTGATAAACAAGTGAGGGCCTCCTGATCAACCCCAAAGGGTGCTGCAGGTCCCAGGCACGTGGCTCTTCAGGTGTGGCACTGGGACTATCATCTGCAACAGCAGCATTTCAGTGTCTTTAACTCTGAAATGATCAACTGAACAGAAATTGTTTTTGCTCGTACTGGGATTGTCCTCTTCAAGGGTAGCAAGTGTTGCAGAACTCCTCTGAGGTGGCTGTAGATGTGTCCAGGTATAGGACCAAACATTGTGCCCGAGTGCCACTTGTGCACGTGGCCAGTGTCACACACTGTGTGCCAGCCCCTGGGCATGAAGCCTTGTGCTGTGTGGAGGAGAATTATGGCTGTGAACTGGGGTGACCAAACACCCTGTGTTTGTCACAGCTGCTCCTTCCAGGGGCTGATGCAACGTGGCTGTGCCGTATGCACATTTATAAATTAGCATATGATGAATATGGGGCCGTACTACAGCAGAGTCTTCCTCTTGACAAAATGCTGTGCCTATTCCCAGCTCTCCCTGGCCTCTGTTTTTGTTAATTTTACACTGAAGGATCAACATGCCCAGGATGCACGCATGCATCCATCTCTCTCCCTCTCAAAGGAAATTAGTGCTTTCCTGTCACCGCAGGTGATATGAGAAGGGGAGGAAGTACACAAACTGATTTATCTGGAGCTGTCAGCTGTTTTGAGGATGTTGACTACTAAGGGTGTCAGCTCCTCCTCAGTAGTTGGCTGACTCTGAAGAAGACCCCATTCCTCATTAAAAGAGCACTGAGCTGCACTTGAAAGTGACTTTCCCACTTGTTCTCCTCTCACAAACATCACAATAACAGATTCGCTGTTTAAAGTGGCATGATCTTCATGCCAGGCCCAGGCAGCTTTGTAAAATACACCTCTGCAGCACTCGGTAGCATCGGTACCATCCATGCAAAATTCATTTGAGGTATAAACTAGAGACTATCATCACAGATGACAGTTATAGCAAATCAGCACGCTGTGTACAGTTTCATCCTTTATTCACATTATGTATCATAATAAACGTCGTCCTAGCAACACAGTTTGTTGAGAGTCAAACACAATACCCCACAATGCCTTGCCGCAGATGGGTGTGAGGAGTCGTGGCTGTAAGAGCCTGGTACAGCCTGAAAAGGCATCAACAATTCCTATTGTCATTTTAGGGGACTCTCTCCTCCTCCCAGCACAGCCTCTCCTGTGACAGGAGAGAGGTCACAAGGCAGCCTGCGTGAACTGGGGGTCCCTGCTGCACGCTGGTCTGTGTGGGAGCAAAGGGGAGTGTCAGAAGCACTGGGAACTGGGTCAAAATGTGTCAAGGCTCAAAATTGGAAGGCTTGAGGAAGAAGAGGAAGGACTGTCACCTGTTTAAATTGAGTAATGTTGGGGAAGAAATATTACTCAGGTACAAGACTACATCTTCTTTCTTTTTAATAACTGCTTAGCGAAAAAGCACTTCCAAGGTATTGAAAGTGAAAGAAAAAGAAAACTTAATGTAAAAATATATGCCTTTGGTATAGAATTCCACTCAGGCCTGAGAGAGATGTTTCTGAGTGGAGTCGGGTGTGATTCATATAACATTTTGCCATCCCCTGGGGAATGTCATCTCCCTCTGATGTCTCCATTTGCAGGAAAGGCTTCATTGCAGGTGCAGCACGAGGCTCCCACACCAAAGGGCTGCACTCGCTTTCAGACCCTGATGTGCACTTGCTCTGTGAGATACAGCAGCCCATTTTCTCTAATCCTTGCCCTGGCACCTGCTCCAGCATGTGTTTTTCCTTGTCCCTGCTCATGATAGCCCCTGCTCATGATAGCCCCTGCTCACATGCTCTGTGTTACAGAGGAGCTGCTGCCTCCCCCGGGTGCCGGTCAGCCCACGCTGGGGCTGGCACTTCCTCAGTGAACCCCTCGGGTGAGGCCACAGGATACTGTCCCCTGTCCCTAATGCAAATCATGTGTTACCACTGCTGGGAAAACTATGAGAAAAGAGGCTGCAGCTCCTGTCTGAGGTGTGTCCTCTGATAGGAGCAGAGATCCTAATGAATGATTCTGTTACATGGAGCAAACCTTTTCCAGGATGAAACGTTATTTTCAGAAGACCCTGATTAATTTCTTTCTCCTCCTCTTACTATTTTGAACAAAATTGTCACAATGTCTCACTGAAATGGAAATACATTAATCAATAAGCTGTTAGAAAAAAGGAAATATCTTGGAAAATCACCGTAAGTGTTGCTAAGATGCACCCAATTTCTGAACGAGCATGGAGCCACTCTCACAGTGATCCTCATCCAGTGTGTAGCTCTGCAGTTCAAAAGCAACAGAGCCAGTGAGACGCAAATGCCAGAGGAGATAAAGACAACCCTTTCTTGCACAAATCCCTTGGGAGAGGAGGTAGCACAGATACCACAGGAGTTCAGCCTTTACACAAAGCAAAGTGTAGTACCGAGCAAAGGCCTGAAACTTTAAAGCCTGGACATCAGTTCACAACAGAGCCTTTCCAACCTGTGGAGAGGTTTATGTCTTTCTCAGGGGTGCCATAAAATAGAATCATCCATCATCCCTCAAAGTTTATATGTGGATCCAGAAATGGGTTTTGGGCTCAACTCTGCATAATTCATTGTTATTGTGGAATAGTCCTGTAAACCAATATACATTCTCTTGGTTTTTTTAAAGTGTGTGCAGGTTTTGGTGTTTACAGGAAGAACAGTTGGGGTCCTGTGGGAGGGAACCCAGAGAAACACTACCAAAAAAAAAAAGAAAAAAGCCGTTATGGTTACTAATCAGAATTTTGTATACTTTTCAATTCGCTTCTCCAGGACTGATTCCACTGCACAGTAATTAAAAAGAAACCCGTGCTGACTGCGGTGCCCCCCCGCCCGTGGAGCGGTGCCTGGCTGATCCCATTGTCTGCGCCCTGAATGCTGAGCCCACAGTTAATAATTAGTGAGCAGCGCTTAAATGGAACGGCACAGCCGATTCCCTGGTACACTGGCAGAGGCGGCGGCTGAGCCAGCCAGGACTTTGTCATCTTGGCAGGGAGCAGGGGAGCTCGCTGCCATCCTGAGCCAACGTGCCGTGCAGGGGAGCTGGCGTGGCCACCGCACTGGCACCGGGCTCAGGCCGGCAGAGGGGTGCGGGCAGGATGGGAAGGGAAAGGGTTTTGCCATCTTCTGTGGGGAAGGAAAGGGGAAAAGGACTCTTTTTTGGTATGGAGGTTTCCCGGAGATGTCTCTCAGGTTCATATTTATTGTTTATTGCCCGTAAAACTGTGTTTCTATGCTTCACAAAGCCATCATTTCGATGTAGTCTGCCTAGCCTGAAATGATAAATGAAAGCAATGAAGGGAGAGGAAGGGTGTTCTGGTGATTAAAACTCTGGATTTGACTTGAGAAAGTAGGTTTCAGCTCCATCTCTGCCACCAACTTTGGGGTGACTTTTGACCAGTCGTTTAATCGCTTTGAGTTTATGAGAACTGGGGAGAACAGGGATTTCTCCCTTTAAAAAATTTTTTTGTGGGTGTTTTTATTTCCCTTGCCTGACTAGGCTGTCCAAGTCTTTCCACTGGGAATCCTTTTTACTGTGTAAACTGTGACCAAAATGGGGTGCCACTGTAATTTAAACTCCTATTCCCAGTATTTTAACAATGCATCCATGGATATACAGAGGGAAAATAGTACAGTAATTAGAAAGGATGTGAATGGTGAGAGTGTGAACTGTGGCGAACCTCAGAGAGATCCTTTTCTGACTGGAGCAGGTTTATTTCCCTCAGTGGTGATTGAAATTAATATAGGCTCTTATTTTATGGAGGTACTCATAAACTGGAGGAAGTGTGATGGCCTGTAGATGTAAAAGGTCAGAACAAATGATCTAATAGTCCTTTTTAGCCTTAAAACTATGAAGGAAAATGAAGGCTTTTAAAAATTATTCTCTTACTACCGTTAGACAGGAAATGGAGATGGGATGGCAAATCTAACCCCCAAGCTTGGACACTGCCTATCCCTGTCCCTTTGCTCATTCCTATGCCAGTAGGTTTCCACCTGGGCTGGATGTCCCAGAGGGTCTCTGAGCCACTTCCCTAAAGGGTGCCTGAAAGGCAGTCAAAAAAACCCATATTGTCAGGAGGCTTTAATTTGCTGTTACAGGTGATCACCTTTCCGTTGGAAGTGTAAGGGTCCATAAATCAAGAAATGGTTGAAAACTTCTACTCTGGTCTTTGCCAGCAGTTCAAGCCAGCTCACATCAGCCACGTTTATGTGCCCATCTTGATTTCCCCATGCCTGTTGCTGTTGCTGAATTTGCCACCATTGTCAAACCAGCCTGTGGCCCTCTTTTAATTTTTTCTTTTTCTACCTACCCTGCAATTAAATACCCCTAAAGTGACAAAGGCACAAAGAGCTTAATCTAAGCCCTGTTGCACACCAGACACACGAAGGCACCTTGGTAGGAGACTTTACAAAGACACATAATCGCTCATCAGGGCGATTGTTTTTGCTGCACGTGTGGTCTGGATCAAGGGCTCAGCGTGCACTTGGCAGTGCAGTGATTCCCTTAGGGTTTGGAGGCACCAGACTGGGACCAGGACCCTTCCTTTGGCCACTTCCTTTAGCATCTCCAGGCAGACCCAGGTAGGGAAGGAGATTCCATGAGCAGTTCACACTGTGAGGGTGACGTTACGACCCCCGGCATGGCCGTCACGTTGTCAGGATGGAGGTGCGTGGACATGGACCTCTGCCCTTCCAAGCCCTATCCAGGCAGCCTGTTAGGGACTTCCCAATCCACAGGCCATGCAGGAGCATCATGCTTGGCAGTCCTCCATAGAACTCTCCTGTAAATTTGTCTAATCGTGTTTACAATCCATTTATATTCCTGGTCTCTGCTACCTGCTGTGTGCTAAGTTGCATAATTTAGTTATTCTTTGTAAAAGTGTTTCTTTATGGGCTGTTTTAATCCTGCTGCCTCATAATTGGGTGCGCCCCGGTTCTTGTGCTGTGAGAAATAATGACTAGTTCTTTTCTATTTGCTTTCCCTATACTGTTCATGATTTTATAGACTTTACTGTGTGTTGTCTGATTTTCTTCTATCATTTTGTGGCTTGAAGGGCTACATTTTTTACAGAAGTCAGCACAATGGGGGATAAGTAGAGGATTTGGTAGGTTATTGCAGCTCCTGAAATGCAGAAGAAAAAATGATCATCATCTGGACTAAACATTAATTTTAGAATTTTTATTTAAAAAAGAGTTAAAAAACACCAAACATTTAAAAGGCTGGTTTGATGTTCAACATTAGTTCCATTTCAACGTTGAATCCTTTTGTTTTTACGCAAGCTGACAATTAAAGAATATCAGAGTCCAAGAGATTTTATACAAAAGGCTTGAGATGTTTTTGTTTTGAGAGTTGAACAATGTTTGCATACTCCTCTGCAATTTTCCTCCTCAGCCTGCCCATTCACTCCAATCAAAATCTCAGCTTCCAGCAAATCTGCAGCTTTTCCACCCAGAACGCTTGGTTTTACCCAGGTAGAAGGAGAAGCCGGTTTGAAAAATTTAACCTAAAACACACCTATTAGACTGACTGTAAAAAGTCTCCCAACACAAACCTGTCAAAGGTCTTGTGTCAGGCAGATTTCCCATGGATTTTATTTTATGTACACTAAACACTTCACCAAACAAAGCCCATCCAGAACCGTGAATTTGAGGGCTGTTTAACACTGTACATTTTCCCCTTGTATAACAATTATGGAAACAGTCTCACTAATTGACATTGAATGTGACACTGTGAATATGTGGATGGTGTTCAATAGCCATCATAATTCCTCATTTTACTGCTTTTGGTGGCGTAGGCCAGTAGTTGTGTGTAGTAGGAGAGAATACAAAACACACTGTTCTAGCGCCAAACTACATGAAGATTATTGCTTTTCCCTGTTGGCCAAGTGCGCCTGGATTTTCTCACCTTTTCAAGCTCAGGTCTTTGTTCCTTTATTTATGTTTTATAAGAGGAAGAAACTAATTAATCTCTTTCCCAAAGAAATGCAGGCATGTGCCTGTTCCCACCTGAATTTCGCTGAGGGTGAATTCCTCACCGCTGCGGTTTTGAGTCCTTGGAAATGAACGGGAATGGATGTGCCTGCTCCTGATGTCTGCTGGAGCTGGGCTGGCTGGCTGGCCTGAGGTCCTTTTGGGGACCCAGGAGGGTAAAACTTAGTGGTGGGAGGTTTGTCCCTTTTGTGGCAGTTGGACCCACGGGTGCCGGGAAGATTCCTTCTCCGCAGCACAGATATTGTTCAGGATAGTTTGATGGTTGGCTGTGACTGCACATGAGAGTTCCAGCTTATCTAAGCAAGCTTTTGTTTCCTTCCCAGTCTGGTAGTGTGGGATTCAGTCTTAGTTTCTGTATTCTGAGTCTGCCTAAAAACTGATTTTTAGTCATAAAAGGTGGAATTCATTTAAAAATTGATTCAACCCAAATATATAGACTTTGCTTGAAATATTCAATATCCAGTAGGAAATCCCCTCTATTGTATGCTGGGTTTATTTAGAGTAAATCTAGGAAGATCAAGACACATTTTAATATACCAATTATATTTGTTTTTAAGCTACAGTATTCTATCTGGACTCAGCCCACTTCCATTTTTTTAAACATTAATCTTGCTTTTTGCCCCTAATCCCTTTTTTGCTACAATGAGCTTTCACTGTGTGTGTGTGGGGAGGGAAAGCCCTATTAGATTATAACATTTTATGAGTTGTCAACGATATAATGACATTAGCCACCTGACTGAGAAAGTAAAAACCTTTGTGGTGTCACATAACAGGTTAGAATGGGCTGGTAAGCCCTTGTGAAATAAACAAGGTAAAAAAAAAAAAAATCCTCCAAAATGTATATTTAAATGGATGGCTCTAACCCCTCCCTGCTTATTAGACCACCAAGAGCACATTAAATATTTTATACATATATATCTTTCTGCCTCTCTAAAATAGATAGAGATAGGCACACACACATCAGTACATGCACACAGGAATAGACACACAAGTCTTTCAAAATCAGAAAGGTCTCAAATTTAATTGGAATGGAAAATGCTAACTAATTGGCATCCAAATTTGATTTACTGTAGAAACCTCATATTTGTTTGAAACACAACACTGTGTCTTGGAACACAAGCCCAGTCCTTCAAAAATCATACATGAGAACTGTGGAAGAATCAATTAAAGTTGATTTGGCAGATCTGCTTTTGACAAATATAAAGAAATCTCTGATTAGGCTGAGAAGAAAAGAATCCCTCTTTCGTGCTCTCTCTATTCTCTCCCTCTTTAAAGGCAGTAGATGTCAGAAGGGGGTGGGTAGTGATATGCAAAACATGGCCTCCATAACCAAAGTAGCCTGCAAAATTAGGTGTCAGCATGCAAAGCTTATTGATGTATGAATGCGGAAAATGAAAGCCGGCAGTAGACAGACGGGGCTAAAGGTGAGACAGCCACAGTGAAAGCAGCTGTACATCTACGTCAAGGTGTTGCTATATGAGCCTGCTTTTTTCTGGAGGGCCACAGCCTAACAAGCTGTGCCTGGCCATAAAATGATGAAACAATACAATGTAGGCACACACTGTGTGAATACCAAATAAATTGACTCGGGCCCCCCCCACACCCCTTCAAAGTAGGCCTGTGTGTTCATTAATAAATTCATATTCTGAGTTTTCAATAAAAGAAGAAAATGCAGTGTAAACTGGAGTTACTTAGTGACACCCAGCTCATTGCTTTTTATTGTTGCTTGCAGCTACGAAGCCTTCGCTGTGCACTAGTAGAATTTATTACTGTCTGTCTTTGTGGCAAGTTGGCGAAGTGAGCCTTTTGAAGAAAATTGACCCACACTTCATGAATATGATGAAAAATGCCAATAACACTACAAAGACAAAGCTCTTGACATTAGTGTGCAAAGAACTAAGAGACGGTAATGAAAATATTGCAATTACAAATCATATCCCTCCTCCCGGCCTTGGGGCGCGGGCAGCTGGGGGCCACTGGGGAGCCCCAGGACCCTGCTGGATGTGGGGTGGGCTGGAGAATGTGGGGGGGTGGGCACTGGTTCACCGCCTGGCCCCCTCCCCATTCTCTATGCTTTGGAGGAGGAAAGGGGTGAGAAGAGGAAAGCAAGAGGAGTGCTTAATCCAACGAGGATTTCCCTCCTAGAAGGTTGCTCCTCTTCCCTCCGAGCCTGCGCGCAGAGGGAGAGTGGTCTTGTTGCTAAGGCACGAGATTAGCAGCCATGGGGTCCGGCTTGAGCCTGCCCTTTGTCCATGCTCCTCCTAGAAGCTCCTGGACACAAATCACTGTAAGATTGTGCCTTAATTTGCCCCTCTGTAAAATATTTTTTCCTTCTGTGCTTTGTGAGTGGAGCTTCTCTGACTGGCATCTCTTCTGAGCTACCTCATTCTGCTCGTGTGCCTGCACCCCTCCACTCTTTTGGTATTGCAGCAGCAATGATAGGTTAAAAATTAGCATTTTGCAAGCAGAAAGGTCTGTCTCGTGGTCTCTGTCCTGGAAAGAGACAGGAAGAAGGAATGTGACATGCAAAAGTTCTCCATTTAATTCTTAACCTGGTGGCATGCACCTTGATCAGTGAAAATCCATAAGGAGCAAATAGGGCAGGCTTTTTTTTTTCCCCACCCAGCAGCTGATGGAGCACTGGAACAAGACAGCTAAGAGGAACCAGCCTTAAAAAA
>VZTX01020702.1:90849-171358 GCA_013400915.1 Pardalotus punctatus | reverse complement strand
CTTAAAAAAAAAAAAAAAAAAAAAAAAAAATTAAAACCAGCAATGAAAGGTTGTTTAGCCCTATGTTGAAAATTTGCCACTTTCTGAACTTATCATCAATCAAATTTTCTGTCACCAAGATAAACTGTAAGTGCCAGGCGCTTTGTTTATGCATTCTGCTCTTATATTTATTGTGGAGAGACCTGCTAAAAATCAAATAAAAAGCAAGCATGCTATCTACTAAATTTGGATGTGACAGTCATAGGTAAAATATCTTGCCACATTGGAATACTGGTGCTGAGCAAATCAGTTGAGCTTTGCCATTCTCATGCTCCTCTTCCCATATGTAGGAGATGACACTTGTAAATGACAACAAACCACAGCTTTTCCTCTGTGATGTGTGGCCACTGATGAGATAATCATGAAGTCAAGCAAAGCAATTCTGTGGGTCTGTATGAACTGAGGGGGTGTCAAATATGGGAACTGCGCTTCCATCAGACCTGTGCCGCTTGTGGATCCTGTGTGTGATTGCTGATGTAGTTGTGAGGTCCAGATACAGCCCCGAAGCACTCAGACTTCTGAATGCACATCAGGGTTATCTCAGCATCCTGACCATCTGTTTTGTCATGGTGTGTGTCATTTGTCTGTCCTGGTCATGAAAGGCCTGCCAGATCTGAGGAGTCAAAGTATGTAGCTGTACCTGTGCCCCTGGCTGGCTGAATCCTTCCATGGAACATCCTCATTACAGGATGAGCCCACCAGGAGGAAATGACTCTGCTTTGAGGAGAACTAAACTGGATGTGATACAGTTTCCCATGTTTTATAAATCACTTAGAGTTTTACAGTAAATTATGAGGACAAAAGAGATTGAAAAGGAAAGTGAGTAAAGAAGCATCCAAACAGCAGGAACAGCTACTGTATAACAGGTGAAAAAATAGCAAAATGGACTGATTATGTCTGAACATCTATCCTTCCAAAGCAACTGCAGGTTAGAAATCATTGCTTGTGTTATATGGCTTTGAAAACAAGGCCGATGCAGAAAGCTCTGGAGGAAAATGTGAGACCACCACATAGATCAGAACGATGCCAGTGTAAAGAACAAAAAAAAGGGACAGAGCCAGAGAAAGCCAGCAGATTGTCCAGCTACAAAGAGAAGCGCTGAAATCCAGAGGAAACTTTCATCAAAGGCTGACTTAAGTGCAAAGGTTCACACCTGACTAAGGAGCAGCTCATTTTTTATTGCTCCAGAGCAAGAGCTGTCCCCCCAGATCTGAGCGAACGAGTGAATGTTCTCTTGCTCAGCTGAATGAGGCAGTGGCACAGTCTGGCCACAGATGGGGAATCTCACAAGTAACGATGAAGCCATTAGATAACATATTGGAGTGACTCTGCTGAGCAGGCTGAGTGCCTGCTCCGTGAAAAAAAGGAGAGGAAAAGAAAACACTGTGTAATTATACAGCCACCCCATTCTACCTTCTCATTCTTTCTTTCTCTCTTCATCAACATTAGGTTTCTACACCTCTTTCCAGAACATTTTGTGGCTCGTCTCTCTGACAAGTGATGTCCCATTCACAGTAAATAACCTTCCATATGAAGCTACAGGTTTCATGCTGGGACACTCCTTCCTGCTTCTGGAAACATGGACCAGCCTTGTGGTGAGCTGATCTCCTGATCAAAAATGTTTGTTCACCTTATTCCTTGTAGCTCACAAGAAGTGTGACTAGATAATGGGAAAATTTATTTGGCATAATTGATTATGGCTAATGATGACTGGAAATCCAGCTGTGACACTGCCAGACTTGTCTGCAGTCAGATACAAGGAGATACATTTTTCAGGTCTTGGCATGTTTAGCAGTTTGGGATGAACAATTTATCTACCTGGGTTCATTCTGCTGCTCCCAGAACTGATTGTATATTAGCATGTCTCACGAAAATCATGCGTGACATTACTCTTGCATCTATATATTGAAAAGAAATGAAACTGGGGCCGGATAAAAGCCCTTTGAAGTCGGTGGAAATGTCTCCCATCAACTTCAATATGAACAGATGAACATAGAAATAGAGGATTGGAAAGGACCTCCTGGGTCACTGAGTCAGTCCTCTGCTGTCCCCTGCACTCCTTTATATAATCCCTTCTCCATTGGTTGTTTCTCTTTAGCCTGTCTAAGGCTGAGGATGTGCTCAGCATATTGCTGAAATTGTTATCCAGAATGAGATTTCTGCGTTACAGGTAACCAATTGCTCCTGCGTGTTTGATTTGTCAGCTCTTACAGGCGTGAACAATTCCCAGCACGTCATCTTAAAAACGTAGTCAGGTGGATGAATGCAGGTGTCGGCAAGACTGAAGGGGGTACAGGGCTATCTGTATTCAGTCTGTGTGTTTGTCACAACTCTGAATACTCACATTACAGTTTCCAGTAAGCAGTGGATGGGATTCTTCATCCTTGCAGCAAAGAGTGGGGACTGATCACAACAAAATGAAAAGGCCCCATCTTTGTGGCAACCTTAAAAGTTGTAGGTAAAGGAAGCCCAGGTTCTTTTTTGTTGTTGTTGTTTTTTATTATTATTTTTTGCACAGTATTCTGAATGCTGAAAGTGGAAAGAAATTATTGAAAGGTAGGACCAGGAAGATTTCATGCCATTTTATTCAATGCCAATTATTTATAAAGAGAAAATAGTAAAGAGGGTTGGAAAGGGTTAAAATTAAAAGCTGTTTCTAAAGCCTGCAATAATAATACAATAGAGTGGTGGTAGCCACAGGCAGAATTTACTGTCCTTGGTCTAGTGAACCAGTATTAACCCTTCAAGTGTCCATGATGGCTCCGTGCACAGTGTCACTTTCTGCTCCAGTGTAGGGATGTATGCTTTCTGTCAGATTGCTCAATTAATTATAATTGTCCTACCTTTAAAGGGATGGCCCTGGGCATACTAGGGGGTGTGGCCCTCATGGGGTTTTATTTCAAGCTATATCCTACTGTCTCCCACTCAGTCAATGAATCTTACTCATCAATATTTAATGGCACAAGTGTACCTTCCCTTTTTTCCCCCTCTTTAAATTATTCTTCTACACAGCTAGACAGGTGCATTGTCTTCCCATTCTGTTCTGGCGACAGAGAAGATGCTGCCTTGCTCTGTGTTAGCATCTAAGGAAGAGGTGGGTAGAGCCACCCAAAAATTTGAGCAATGGGCATTAGAGACCTCTCGATCTGCCTCTGAGATGTGACAATAGGTGTCTCGCTGCAGATTCATTACCCAACAGGTATTCATCAGCTTCAAAGCTGCTTTTACTGGCTGTAGCACACGGGAACAAAAATCTGTTTTAAGAAACAGGGCAGAGAGACATCTCAAAGACTCTCCTTACTTTATTCTATAGTGCCACCTGAAAGCTACCAGTGACACATATTGTGCTGTTCGCACCTTGGTATACTCTTGGACAAGAACCACATCCTGTGTATTATTGATATTTTATGACAAAGTAAAGCAATTTTAAAACATCAGACTGCCCATCTGCTCTGAACTACTTTTCACAATATTCAAAATAGATGTGTTTCCCTTTTCTGTTTTCATATGAGTGAAATGCAGACCACAGTTAGGTTATGAGACTGGGGGCCAGGAATTTTTCTACTTTTAATCCTGTCTCTGACATTGATTCCTTCATTAGCCTTGGGCAAGTCATTTCACTTGGATATATTCGAATCACCACATCTATAAAATGGAGATGCAGTGAGGTGTCATGGAGATTTATTAGGCTGTGTCTGCAGCATACTTTGAAGAAGTCAAACCTTATACACCTGTTAATGAATGGAATTTTAAAATATGAATGAAAACATTTTCTCGTCTCAGAAGCCCAAGTTCTGATGGAGTGTCCCACAGACCTGTGACTCCTGCTGCAGTCAGCAGGTATGATTTTACACTCACTGCGTAAACTCATCCAAGAAAAATCACCTGGAAGTTAACATTGTGACAGCACCATGCCAGACAGCTTCCTGGTCAGAAATGTGTCGTTATTCCTGGGTATCTTACTGTCCCTGTGAAATGAAAAAAAAAAAAAGCAGTTTTTACAGTTAAAAAGATCTCCAGGAGTAGTTTAGGGAGTTGGTGCTCTGGGACTGGAAGATATACAGGGAAATTAGATTCCTGCATAATTTGATCACTAAGGAGTAAAATGCTAGGCTTGCATGAGCGTTTTTCTACCAGCCTGGATCAAGCCAAGATCTCATCCAAGTGACCGGTAAGCTTTGTGGATTCATGAGGACTTGGAGTGTTTCCTGGTAGCTTGGTCTGGTGAAGGTCAATAATCAGTGAAGTGCCTTTAGCCCGAACAGGAGCTTGCGAGATGAGTTGGTCCCGTTCTGTAGTGCCTGCATTGACTCAGAGTTTTGGTCTGGGCAAAAAGGTGTTATATGGCACGTGTGGCCCTGTCTGTCTCACCAGCCCGAGCCACACACCTGGGGATGAGGCACAGCTCAGTTTTGGCACCGTCCAGAACCGAAACAAGCTGCTGCCAAGCTTGCATTGTCTTTACTCATGCTGGACTTTCTGCAGACAAGAATAAATCCCCTCCATGACTAATCTGTGCATGACTCACCAACTGTATCACAGCGCAGACCTCGCGGAGCTGTGGGAAACCACGGTGCACTGAGGCATGTTTGAAATGAACACTGACCCCTCTCAGCAGCCAGCAGGGCTCACACAGAAGCTCGGGGCACGAGGTGGTTTCTGCAGAGCTGGGGCAGCCGGGGCACAGCGTGGTCCCCAGCCCTCCCACTGCCCCCATGCTTGGCTGTTTCACGGCCGGTCCCTGAGGCTGCCAGCTACCAGCCCATCATTGTTGCTGGTTTCCCAGCATCTCTGCCCAAAGCAGTGTTGCAGGGATTTTGAGGAGACCTCATGGAGCAAAGTGGTGGTGGTACAGCAGGGAATGGGAGCAGGTGATAGTGAGCTCAGTCTAAAGAGAGGAAGACACCTTGCTTAGGAAACAGGAGTGTAAATGTGTCATGAGGAGATAGAACACCAACAGGACGGGTGAGTCTCCTGCAGGAGATAAAGTAACTCCCAAAAGTCATGGTGCAATGATACGATGAAGTTCATTTTAGTCACCCAAAGCAGTTTGACTTAAGCTCTTCCCTGTCCAGGCATATCTAACATACAGAGATCAGCCGTGGCTGTTTCCTATGAGGAAAGCTGACAACTTGCTTCTCCAGCCCCTGCTTAACTTGATAGTCATAACCAAACCCATCGTTTCTCCTAATACGTAATATTACAAAGAGGATGTTTAAAAAGTCAAGAATTTCCCTGCATGGTCTAGTTTGCAACATTTTTTAAAGCCTGTGCTCAGGCCTTGCTACTCTCTGAGCACAAAGCAGTTGGGAGAGTTTCAGAGGGAGCTTGCTTAGCCCTGGGGGAATGGGTGAAGAGGGTGTTTCTGTGACTTGTTTGCAAACCCCTGTGGCTGTTTTGAGGAAAGGCTCCTGGGATTTTACACAGTCATGTACATCCCTTCTGACTCGGAAGGATGGCTTCTGTCCAGGGTTTGGCTAAAAAAAAAAAAGAAAGGAGGGGCCCCCTTCAAAGGCTGAGTTTTTCTGTTTTAGGAATAAAATGTGGCTAATGAAACCACCATTCACCACCTCCTTGCAGTGCTCCTCTGCCCATTCCTACATTAAATAAGGAAGCTAAGGAATGAATGCAAATGTATCCAAGTTTGTTGTGGGCAGACCGATGGTAATAAGAGAGCACTGGGCTCCAGAGGCACCTGGAAGTGCAGATAAGATCAGATCAGGTCAAAGAAGGAGCCTGGCAGCCATGGTCCTGCTCTGTGGAACGTGGTAAACCACAGCCCAGCCTGCCAGGAGCAGGTGCCACTGGCTCCCTTCAGCTCTGCACCCTGCCAGTGAGGGGCCAGGTCCTTTTTCTGGGAGACCAGGGGCTGTAGAGGAGGGAAAGAACAAACAAAAGTGGTTATTTCCACTTTGCTCAGTATCCCACTGTGCCCCAAGTTGCTGCTTGCTTGCTAAGCTTCAGGCTGTTTGGTTTTCTCTTTTCTGAATTTGGCGATGTTATTTCCACATTGGAAGCCTGTTTCACCGCGTTTCTGGCAAACCCCTTTGGTTAGACTTGTTTCACCACATCATGATCTCTTTTTGTGGCCCACATCTGCCAGGAAAGCTCTGTCATTCATCATCTTCCTCTCTGCCGTGTTCATCTTCAGCTGAGCACAAAATGTCCTTGTGTTTCTGCAGTAATGCAAAGCCTCCTGGCTTGGTGGCCAGAGCAGAATGGACAGAGGGAGCATAGTCCTTATGCCCCTGGATGCAAATGATGTTCAGAAGTGGGGAAGAGGAGGAAAAAGAAGATCCTCAGCATACACAAAGTAGGCTGTGAGACTTCCACTCCCTTTCTCAGTGGCATCCCTTCAAGAGACAGCTGCCCCAGGCATCTCCCCGTTTGGCTTTGTCTACTCCTGGCTCGTTCTGGTGGAGAGGAGCCTTTCCCCAGAAGCAGTTCCATGTTTGTGACTTTCAGGGCTGCGTTTTTCCTCCCTTTCCCTGTTACTCATCTTTTTATGGATGAGAAGGTGGAGCAACTGTGTTTAAACTTGGGACAGAACTGAAGCACAGCTGTATTTTGGTCACTGGGTTTGTATTAGCCATAGTGGAAGTGTACCAGATATGTGTAATAATACAGATAAAGTAGTTTAATTGCTGTTCTGTTGACAAGGTGACATTATCCATAGTAGAATTCTTGGATACTTTACACAAGGCCAAAAAGGGGAACAAAAATCCTTCTGACCATGGTTTTGTTACAATCTCTTAGTTGCACCGTGTTTGACAAAAGGCTTTCTTAAAGTTCTTTGGAGGAAGTTGATGAGCTTTTTCAGCAAACTCATTTGGGGTGAATCTGGGGTAGCTGGAAATTTGGGTGTAAAATTGGGGTTTTGTGTAACATCTGCTCAAAGTCACATCATGGTTGCAGTTGCTCCTCACTTACAGAGCTGAAACCATTTTCTAGGCACAGACCATCTCCATTTTCCAGAAATTTGTGTTAAACCAAGGTCAGAATTTAATATATGAGCAACAGTTACGTTACAGTTGTTTGCTGGAGATGGATTTGGATTCCTGATCTGAAGTACCCATTTTTTACATTTTTGTAGTTGTGTGACTGCATTGAAAGCAATGGGCAAATTCCCTTTGGCCTTGGTGGGCTCCAGAGGAGAAACCCCACTGAGGTGGCAGAAAGGCAGCTGTGGGAGCCAGAGCTCTGCTCTTCACCACCAGAGCCTGTCTCGCTCCTCTGTATCTCGCTTGTACAGAGACAAATCAAAATTCAGGGACTTGTGCCACACTCTCTTCATAATGCATGTGTACAAATATTTGCATGCAGCAGTGGTTCAAAGGAGCCTGGAGATAGTATCTTATCTGTGGTGCTTTCCCAGACCATTGCTGTGCTTTGCCTTTGTGAATAAAGGCAGTAGTGTCTACAGTCAGGAGATCTCTCATATAGATTTAATCTGGCTGTTTTCCTCCCTAGGGAGCAGAGTTGAGGATAGCGAAGTTCAAGGTAGCGTGTGTTTGAGTTTTGCAAGCAGAATAGACATGGAAATTTGAAGCCTAAATTGCACATTCCTGTCTTCTTATGGAAATGGCAAGCAAAGAGGAAGCAGAGCCTTTGGTACTGATCATGTGCCAGTTTTTGAATACCAATACATATCTAGAGAGTTTATTTATAAACACCCCATGTGTGTATGTGCACACAGGCACAGACACTGGTATGGATACATACCTATGTGTGATGTTTATAAACATTGCACCGCCCCTCTCTGATTATAGATCCCATTGATGATTGCTTTATTCATCTCGTGGCAGACCCATTTAAATGAAAATACGTTCCCCACTTCCTTGCTACTATAAATTCCGTGCTATGGGGAAGTAGCAGAGTGCTCTAGCTATACCTCCATGGAGAAGAGAGGAGTGTTATACAGGGAACAATTGACAGCCCTTCACTTCAGTGGGTACATTTCTCTGTACAGCTGCATCACCACTAATGATAAATGAGTAATGTTTGATAGCTGGCTCGGTTGCCTGACAGCTACGGTTTTGGCCAGAGGGCCACGACAGGCTTTAGACTTCTGTTCAAAATGAGTTAAACATATTAGGTATTACGAAGGCACAGAAGCCTCGAGAATGAGTGCTGAAATGAGTTATCAAGGTATGCTCCTGGGTACACAACTTGCAAAGCAGATGTCATTCTAATAATGTGTGATATAGAACATGTCTGGCCTAAACCCTGCTGGATGAAATATGAAGCCCCGTTGGTGATATTTAATACCATTTTATGAGGTGCCATCTTATAAAGACAATGCCCGCCTTATGTGGAATGCTTAAGGTATTTTGCCAAAGGCACTGGGAGGTATCTGAACTAAGTAGAATTTTTATTATTTTATAAGCCTTTACTTTGTAATATTTCTGTTTCTACATTATTGTGGTACTAGCTGCACTAACCCTTTGTCTAGTGAACTTCATGAGCGGTTTGCTGATAGATTGACTGATAGCCATGGCTGCCTGTGGATGTAAAGGCCAGTTCCTACCTAAATATATTCCTAGCAAAAAAACCAGAGTGAAGTAGAAAGCAGACTTCAAAAGGAAATAAAGCTTTACGGGAGGCACTCTTGGAAAAGAGGTCCTTGAAGCTATGAGATCCAGAGGTTTCAGTGTATTTTAAGGGAGAGAGGCCTGGCAAGGGTGTGAGTTTGTGTATTACAGCTGCAACATTCATTTTGTCCTGAATTCCTGTTGTAAACTTTGACTTCCTGTTGAGATTTCTGGGTCCCTTTGCTGATATCCCAAGGACATACGTTGAGGCACTTCGTTTAGGGAGGATGATGAGTGTTTTCACTCTCCAGTTCTCTCTTTATTTACATATTTTCATTTAAGGCTGCTTTTGTGGAACCAAATTGCCTCCTTGTTCAGGTCTGTTGGAAAGCAGAGGCAGAGTGAGTGCAAGTGGTTATTCTGAGCAAATTAGGTATCTCCTCCCTGGGATGCAAAGCCCGTGCTGACAGCGCTGCAGAGTTAAAGACCCCAGTGGGGGTGATACTTACATTTCAGTGATGCTGAGTCAGTGCAAATGGGCTCAGTGCTGAGAGCCCATCGCCGCTGCCGGAGGATTTGGTCCACTGCAGCACAGGAGTAGTTTTCATGTCTTAATCCTACATCATTCTGTATCTCACAGTTCTTCTAGGCTTCCGTGATTCTCTGTTCTGCCTCTCCCAAGAAAATAGTGCCCATGACCTAGAAAGCAGCCACTTCCCAGAGCACTCACCAGGGAAGGCTGCTGTGGCACAGCTTTTGCTCGGTGGCTTGATCCAGCAGGGTGTCTGTTGCAGGGCAGGCCAGGGTCCCCAGTTCTGCTCCCTTGAGGGTCCTCTGCTCAGCCATGATCTGACTTGATGAACCTCACAGAACCAGCTCCCTGTGACTACTTCTGCTGATTTGCTTGTCTGAATAAACATCAGCACTAAAGAAATTACTCAGCCCGGTGTGCCAGTGACCACCGCATAGAATTTCCAGCTAGAAAGACATCCCTGTGCTAAAATATGTGGCAGTTCTTGCTCTTAATCCTAATGCTCTCCTTCTGCTTCCCCAGGTAAGTGATCTCTCAATGTGTGGTAGTGCAGCGTGATGTGAGGAGGTGTTAGGTTAATTCCCTTTGATAAAACCCTACTAGCTTTTTTTTGCCCTTGAAAAACTTGCTTTCCTTTCCAAATGCATCATCCTGCAAGCCCAAGGTTCGCAGATATTCAGATTCATCTTCCTTTATACCATAAACATGCCAGATATATATAATCCATTTGGACACTGGCAAGTGATGACTATCAGAGGCAGAATGGGTACTGAGGGGCCCGTAGTTATACAGTAACATCAGCTTGGCAGCAGCTCATCCATCGTGCTGGATGATCTGTCCATCTCCCTGCCTATGGCTTGTAGCACATAAAATGCAGAGGAAAAGTCAGACCAAATATTCTGAGTGCGATGCTCGTTGCATCTCAGCCCAGCTTTTCTGGCCTCAGTTTTAAATGCACTCATGGACCAACTGTCTGGTCGAGGTGCTTCTTTTTGAAAGAAACACGTCTGAGAAATTCCTGAAAGTCGCTGCTCAGTGTGTGACATGTCAAGTTACATCTGCTGTGTCACGAAACATCAGTGTGTTGGGAAAGACCGTAATGAAAGGTGACAAGACACGCTGTAAACAGTTTCGGTCGATGTTTTTATTTATCCCAGAGCAAATTTCATGCAATATCATGATCACGGGGAGAATTCAGCTTCTGTTCCATCACTCAGCAAAACTTTTGCCTGTGGTGCTCCGTGGACAGACCCTGAACGTTTTGGGTGTGGAGGTAGGTCAGTCTTCAAGCCGAGTGCTCTCTGGATCACTGCCCCAGTGCACATGCTGGTGGCTCTGTGCTTGGCAGACCCCACGGAGCCGGGAGGGGTCAGGAGTGCTGGGGTGGCATCTCCCCCCAGCCTCAGCTGTGTCCCACCAGCCCCACAGGTGCTGCATGGGGAATTCCCCCATCTCCCAGAAGACATGTGGCTGGGTACGGGGCTCCCCGAAAGGAGCTGTGCGGGATAACTCAGGGTTCCCACAACCCTTCGTGGGGCTTTCTTTGCCTCTCAGAGAAAGCTCATAAACTCATTTGCAAATCCTCTGTTTGAGCTGTACAGGTGGCTCATGTTTATCGAGGTTTTCTACTTGGAGCTCATTGCCTTAAAATCTGTCCTTATGTTTGCTAAAATCCACACAGTCCCTGTTCCAAGCTGCACGAGGCTTTTAGCTCCTTTTTTCCTCTCAGCATTTTTTGCCTATATTGTTTCAGGAGTCAAATGGGGAAATGCACAGAGCTGGGAGATTAAAGATGTAAATTTTATAAACAGAAATCAAAGGTCCTAAATCCTGAGCAAAGAAAAGCCTACATAAGTATGAACATTAAAAAACATACATAAATAGTACTTCAAGGCTGAATGTGTTAAATTATTCAACAGTTAAGTCATAAGTGTTCTTAAACTTAAGTATAAAAATGCCCTTGACAATATTTCATAGCTGTGCATTTCTTTAAAATATTTAGCATTCTCATTAAAGAGAATGACTTTATTTTATATATTAGTTACACTCCTGCTTGTTAATATGAAGGAATTTAGTAGCAAAGAGCATTCTTATGTATATAAGCCAAAGACAATTTACATACAAAGTTGGACGACTATTCACTTTTTATTTATTCCTGGATCATCTGCATCCACGCAGAGCTATATAGCATTTAAACAAATTTGTTCCTTAATGTGTAGTATTAATATCTCCTGCCCCAAAATATCATTTGCTAATGCCATCGCGGAGACAGGTTCATTCAAAGCTACATGGAAGTTCTTGCCTTTGAAAGACTTAATGAACCTTACATTTTTGGTATACTGCACAGTGTAATGCCTATTACATATTCATTGCCAGAATGGAAGATTTCCTTTAACTCTGAGCTTCCTGGTCTAGTTCACTGTAAAACATTGTCAAAAGTCACAAGAGACTTTCGCTGAAAATTGTGACTCTTGATAGCAGGATGTAATGGGGAGGTTTAGAATAGAAGAACCAGTGGTATATGGGCCCATGGGGAATCGTTCTGACAGACAAATGGATGGATAATACAGTTTTTGACATAATGGGATGAAAAAGTTTATGCCAGAAAGATCTGAATTAAAGTTATTTGAGGAAATTTTAAGTTCTCAAGACCAGCGGTATTACCTGCGTGCGTTTCATTTTACTGCATCTCTGCATAACAAGTTTTTAAACAGGGCTGGTTTTGAATTGATTAATAAGCTTACTAACACATCTGCAAGCAAAATTGTAGTTACTTTCTTGGAAATAACCCCAGTAACGTAATTTTACAGGGGGTTGTTTTGGGAGCAGAATTTTTTGATCTCTCTGGTTTTTGCAAGTCCAGCATCATCAGTTTGCTTCTCAACTCCCTTTTGTAAGGACAGCAAAACAAAAAAGGCTATTATTCTGCATTTTACTCTGGAATAGTAGGAGGTTGGGTAGAGGTATGTTATTTTGTATAACTTTCTTTTTCTCAGTGCTTTGTGAACTTTGGAAATTCACAGCTCTGAGATCCCTGGGTCCTGGTGAGACGCAGAAATCGGCTCATGCACAAACCATAAACCATTGCAAACCCGAGGCCTTAGTTAATCAAGGCCATCCAAACACATTTAAAAAAAAAAAAAAAAGGGAGTGTACATTTTTCTACTTCTTATTTTTAGGTGATGGCAGGGCTGGGCTGCCAGTCAGACACGTCTTTGAGGGGTGCTGTGTGCACGTGTGCACCCAAGGGTTTGACCGCAGGTCTCTGGAGAGGGGACAGTGCAATAACAGCCGCTGCTCCCCAAAGCCTCTGTCTGAGCTGTGTTTCATTTTAGCTGGCAGGGACTAAGCCAACGGCTGAAATGCAGAAATAAGAGCAGCGGAGAGAGGCCCTCATAATGGCAGAGATGAAAAACGTGTTAGCGCAGAACAATGAAGTGATGGTAAATCTGAGATGTAGGCACCAGTCACCACTTGTACCATGCTGTTGTCAGAAGTGTGTTGAGATATCGGAGAGAGCAGGCTGAGAAAGGGAAGCTAATTATACCACATTATTCACTTTGCTCATTAGGTGTAGTACAAAGGCCCTGCTTTTTATGTATATATTAAAGTGCTGAGGACTACAGGAATAGATAACTTCATGTTTCTTTTGTCTCTCTAGTGGGTCAGTTCAGACAGAAAAATTGTGTTTTCACAGACATGCAACTTTCCATCCTGCAATATCGGGGATTTCCTCCTGCATCACCTCTAACAAATAGAAAAAGACAACTCCCTCCCTCTTGAAACCCAACAAACAAAGCTCCTGTTGCCCGTGACAATTCTTCACCCCGTGCCTGTGTGAGGGTGTGTGGGATGGCTCCTGCCTTCTCCCCTCTGCTCAGCATAGGCACCTGTGTCCATGAAAAAGCTATTCCTGCTTAATCCCTCTTCCCCAGGGGCAATTTGACAGCCCCAAACTTCTCCACTGCTGACATCCATGTCTCAGTCACACTGTCCCCTTGTGCTGCCACTGGTCCCTCTGCCATCCGAAGGCCACAGATACCTCTCCAGCTGAGTGTCAATGAGATGAATGCAGCTGTTTAATAAACTTTGGATGGTACATATAATACATTCTGCCTTAGATGTTTTACCTGCCTCACAATCCTCATATTGTGTTCGGATCTGTAAATGAGCCATTAGAAAAAGATGAAGGGGAAGGCAGAGGATCGGTTTATTGAAATTATTTGTATAGGAGAAATACCTGACTTTCAAAATTCATGGCTCTTTAATGCTCAAGTCACAGAGAACACATTAAATCTAAGAGGAGAGGAACAGGTATTGCACTTCCACACTGTGGTGAATGAAATCAGATTTGGGCTTTGAAACCTACCCTTCTCCACAATGAAGATTGCCTTGCTCTTCTAATTATGAGCATCACAAAAGTCACTGCTTCAGTGAAATACCCTGCAGCTACACAAAAGGATAGACTGGAGAAGCACACATCTACCAATAAGTGGCAGTGAGCATCTACTCCATTTCTCACACAGGTTGGCATATCTCTCAGTGGTCCATCTGGTAGAATTGGATGGCATTTATCAGGAAATAATCCAATTGTGGCATGCCAAAACCTGAACATGAAAAGTACTTGTGCCTAGTGTCAATCATTCACCCTCTGACAGTTCAATAAACATCCTTTCTGTGATGGTTTTCAGGAACACTGACACCCAAAATGCTGGAAACAATGCCAGAGATGGAAATGACAATGCTTCTGTGAAACATCAAAAGGGGCCGACACAACCTGGCATGGATTTTGCCAAGTGTTGCTTAGCAATACATCGCACTTGTGGGCCACTGGCGTGTCAGGATTAGCTGCGAGGGGAGCGATATTCACACCTTTGCTGGGAACGCATCCTTCCCAAATAAAGCAGCACAAGGCAGGGAAGTGCAGCATCAGCAGGAGCAGGGGATGCCACAGCCACAATATACAATTCTAGGCTTCTGAAAAGCTGTCTGCTCTCCCCAGTTGTCTTCCTTGGGCATGGAAAGATGAAACACCTCGTCCCAGTGCCACGGGGACGTGGTGCTGTCCTGCCCAGCTTGTGGGCTTGGAGGGTGCAAGGAGGTTTCATGACCTTTTTCTTTCAGAGGGGATGAAACTTTGCTACCAGCAGCTCATGCAGGCAGAATTTGACCTGGACTGGGTTGGTGTCTAGGCTCATGGGATGGTGACAACATATGGGAAGAAAGACTGAACCTGGAATTAGGAGGTGAATGATCAATATGACTCCTAACAAAGTGTGAAATAGGGATGGTTATTTTAACAGCAAAACTGGTGGCAGCAGTAAGAGGATGCAAGGAGCTCTTGGTAACAAAAGGAAAAACTTGTTCCCTTTCTGAATTTCCCAAGTGAGCCCCTCTCCCCTGGTGCCTGGATGTGCCTCTGCAGCCACCCCCACCCTGCAAGGGATCCTGAAGGGCAAAAGCATCTTTTCCAGAAAAATGAAGAGTGTGCAGTGGCCAGAGGGAAAGCATATTATTTGATATTGCAGGCACCACTTTGCGACTGAGGAGGAAACTGAATCGGGGGAAGTGAAATAACTTGCCTGAAGCCACCAACAGACCTGGGAACTAAACTCTGGCCTCTTTCATGTGCCAAATTCTGGAGCAGAGGCTCACGAGGTCTAACCAAATTGCCTTTTATCTGTATGCCTGGTAGATGGGAGTGGGAGGAATATCTGCATATCAAATCAGGGGGATTTGTCCGTCTCGAAATTCCAGGTTTTCAGATCCAGGAACCAACTGACACCTGGAGCTGCCTTTTTGGTGTGGTGAGGACAGACCTGAGGGTCCAAACACAGATGTGCCAGCCAAGCCTGTGCAAACAGAGGTGCTGGGATCTGCTGTGAGTCCAGAGCCTGGAGGGAGGCAACAGCCTGGGGAGGCACTTGTGGGGCAGTGCTGTTTCACCACTACCCCCGTTGGCTCAGGGCTGTCTGGTCCATCGACACCACAGTGCTGGTGGGGCTGCAAGTTCCATGGAAGAGGTGCTTTCTGACAGAGTGCACTGAACAGAAATCCTGAGGTCTGCAGATCCTTATATATACTTATGACAGTTTTCCAGGGAGAAGTGCAAGCTAACTCCATCAGTGCCTTTGAGCCTTGACTTGTTAATTGGCATTACTTCTAATTCCCAGCTATATTTTAAGGTATGAACCTAAGGAATTTTAAAGTCATTATGTGGGTGAGGGACTGATAAAAATAAATCCTTCAGGTTTGAAAGTGGCAGAGAGGGAATAAAAGGTGTTAAGAAATCCAGGAGTTTTCAGCCAATTGGTTCAAAAAAGCATCCAGGTGGACTGCAGCTCCTGGAGAAAGGTCACTGATACTACTCTGGATACCTCTTTTTATGAACTTTATGCATCACATAAAATAAATTTAAAGCAGTTTAATTTAACAGTCTAATTAGTCATGGTTTTTTCATCTTGTCTATTTAACTATACATGGAACAAAGAGAAAGACACAGGGCCAAATTCAGAGCTGGCACAAATCAGCTTTGCAAATAGTCCAGGAAGCCGTTCCTGCTCATCCAGGGCTGAATACGGATGCTGGTGGCCAAATTTGTCCCTGGGGATAACACCCCTTGTGTCTGGAGACCTGAATTCAGCTGCCAGGAATTAACTCTCTGCAGAGCAGATCCTTGGGTCTCAGTGTTCAGAGCTAGAGCCAGGCGAGCTGAAACGTGGGACGAACACTCAGCAGAAAATGGCTGAAAGATTCAACATAGTTTGGAACAAAACTCTTTTGTGTGTTGGCTTCGCAGCGACTCCTGCAAGCATTTCTCTTTGCCTCAGCCAGCTCAATTCACACCCGATTTTGCTTTAAATTTCAGTGCTCATATAATCTCATGATCTCCAGCAAAGAGCAGTCACATGAGTGCACCCTCCACTGGCAATGAGTGTCTCTCCACTGCCTTTGATGTGGTTATGCCATTGCATTTAAGTTGGCCTTGCTCTTCAGCACAGAAACCCACAGCGTTAACCAGGCCTTGATGCAGGGACGTAAATCGATCCACGTTTATGAAGGTGGAGTTTCTGAGCAGATTTCCAGCTCATAAAGTCTTAAGCCTAGATCTCCAAGTCCATGGCTGTAACCTGGTATTTGGGAGGGTTGTGATCCCACTGCCGCTTCCACTAACAAAACAAATTATTTCTAAAATGTTCTGGATTCCAGCAGAAATTTGCCTCCCATCAGTCGAGGTGTTTGCTTTGTGATGTCCTTTTACAAGAGCATATACTGGGGCAGGTTGCCATCTGATGCTGGCAGGCACTGGAGGGGCTTGGGAGGGGACCCAGGTAGCTCAGCCACGTGTCACCCCAACCCCGAGGGGCACGAGTCCCTTCCAAATGGCTATTTTCAAAGTTCCTGCAAGGTACCATTTCCCCTGCCAAAAATAACTACAACAAACAACATGAGCACAATTAAGAAATTCAAATGTATCTTAAACCACGTAATAATTAACTATGTTCAATTAGTCTCTGGGGTTTTCTGTGCTGCTGTGTGGTCTCCCTGGAGGCACCACCAGCACCGCAGTGGTGAGTTAATGAGTTCTGGTTGTGTCTTGTCCGCACTCTCAGCTGCCTCCCCGTGCTCTGCCTCTGGCCTGATGCTCCTAGGAAGAACACCCACTTCAGAGGACTTTCTCCCTTTTCCTGCTGGAAGCTGATGAAAGGCTGGGTCCTCCCCTGTAATGGATTTCCCAGGGCTCTGCAGGGCTGTGTGAGCTCAGGGCTCAGCAGGGTGCTACCCCATGCCCCTTCCTGGGCATTAGGACTGAGCTTGCCTGCGTGGTTGTAGGGTGAGGGTCCCCACATCTGTCACATAAAGCCCAGGTCTCTCTTTAGACACTGTAATTTCAAGAGTGTGGCTTAATCCTCTCTTTGGGGAGGTCTGTACACATCAGTGCTTTCTGCCAGATACAGCATCTGTGTAAGTCACTCCTGTTTCTTCTGAAATTTGGTGTCACCATTAGGCCTTTTAGCACATCTTTCTCTTACCTTTAATTCATGTTTTGTTTAGCTTTTGCACAGCAATATACTCTTCCCAAAGATTTTTCAAGCTCTGATTCTATTTTTTATCCCTCTTTTCTTCAGGTTCAGCCAGCACCTGTGCAGACCCTGTGTCTCTACAAGAAATTGCATTTTTGTGAAACGCTGCACAATCCCAATGGTGCTGCAGGAGAGTCCTCAAAGGGAATCATGAGCATGAAGGAGAGGGACCCTGTGGACATATCCAATGCACTGGGCATTAGCTCAGCTTCCAAATGCACCTCTCTGTTAGGTAATGGAAAATGTTCTCTTATTTCCCATCTATATTAACACCTGTATGACAGGATGAGGCCTGCATCGGTTCCTTCAGCCCTGCTCTGTTGGGAGCTTCCATCTTTAGCTTTTCCGTTTCCTTATTGTACCTGGATTTCTTCTTCCACGGTGCCACTGGAATTAGCCCCACACTGACTTGTGCACCATTGCTGGACTTGGGGCCATGAACCCCATTTTTCCTCTGGGGGCTGAGTCCACCCATACCCAGAGGCACCAGCAGTGGTGCCAGGAGGGCCCAGAAGCTAGCACTGCTGCTGCTGCTGACATTTTGCTTTCCCCACGCTCCACATCCCCTCTCCTGTATCATTTCCCACAGGGGACAGTTTAATGCACCATTTTCTGCAGATTCCCACCTTCACTGCCTCATGCTGTCCTGGCTGGGGGCTGTTTTCTTGCAGTACTTCACATGAAACATCTCACTGTGCTGCTTTCCAGGAATTCTGTTCTGGACACGATGAATTCCTCTGCGTGGCAAATTTTAATTGTTTTACCAAGGAATTTTTTTCCCCCTGAGTTTTCCAATCGCTTTCCCTGGTGTTTTGCCTCAAATCCCAACCATAATATGTTCCTTCTAATAAGGGATTCCAACCTGACAGTTGTAAGATTGGCCCTGGCACCACACGTTAACAAAATCAGGAGTTTGCACCGTGTTAGCTTTTTCTATGGAAAAATAAGACACTGACATATGGCATCTCTCAAGAGAGTGGAGACTGAGAGTGGGAGTCCAAGATAGGGAAGAGTAAAAGATTTGGAGGCCAATAATGGGAGCTGAGAGGAGAGAGGCCAAGAGTGGGAAGCCCAAAAAATGGAGGCTGAAGGATGCCATAATCTGCTCCCCAGCCATGCTCTTGCTGTTTTTTCCCCTACATTTCCTCAGTTTCTCACTCAGTGGCTGCTGACATGCACCTGTGTGTGATGCCCCATAGCTGAGGTGAGGGCAGGAGCTGCCTCAGCCCACTCACAGCAGCTCCAGACTCCGAGCAGGCCCCTTGGCTCTGAGAGGATCATAACCCCTGAGTTGTGTCTAATCAGGCAGCAGCATCTGAGATTAATTGTGAGGGCTTTCCTCTACCCACCCACAGAGATAAATGCAGAGGAGCCAATTTGGTAATTGCCTTGAGTCCTGGTGTGCTTCTGAGTTGTTCCTGGGCCAGGATAAGGCTGGGTGAGGGAATATTTGCTGAGACATGAATGGAGCACTTACTGTGGCCCCAGTTCATAAAGATACTGGGGTGTCTTTAATGGGGCAGAGCCAGGGATGTCATAGGTGCACACCATGATGTTATAAATAAGAGCAGGGAATCCCCTGCCTTGGCTTTGCCTAGACTCCCTCTTGCTTTCAAACAGCTCTGGAACCTGTTGCTGAGGTTTCCTGCATCTCTCTTGAACCAGAAAGAAGGGGGCAACCATTTTGACCAGCCCCACTGAACTGGCTGCATCACAGAAGTGGCAGTGTGATGGTGACTCAGATGACAGTGCCATCACCCAAAGGTGAGGTGCTGTTGTTTTTGGGTGACCTACAGCTTTATCAGGATGGTGCAGAACATATGTTGCTGTGCCATCCAAGATGCTGGGGTGTAAAGAGGAATAAAGGACAGGGTGGGGGCAGATTGGTGCTTTACTGGCTGTGGGTTGGTAGAGGAGGGAAAAGCAGCCTTGGCACCTGTTAGCGGCCATTAAAAACTCCCATGTTCTGCTAATCTGTGCTCATAAAAAGGCCATCTGCTAATGCTCAAAGGTCATTAAGTTACCAGCCCTGTTTACTCCTCCTGCACTGCTGGGCCAAGCCTTTCTCAGAAAAGAGGGCTTAAATGGTTATTACGGTGGCGCCTGCTCATGCTGCTGGGTGGTTAAGGGTCTGTCAGTATTTTCATTAGAAACCCAGACTTTCAGGGCTTTTTAAATTTGGCCATTAAAGCATTTGCTTCTTGCTGCCTAGCCATGCTTTGGAGAGGGAAATTTTGTGTTGGGTTGGTTTGTGATGAAACTGCTTATTGTCTTTATGTTTTCCTTACAAGAAACAAAGGAAAAGCAGAGAAAACATAAGCCCACTTTATGTGCAGCTCTAGGGGCTGTGGTGGCTGTTGGTTTTGGGGTTACAGTATGGTCTGCCCATATAAATGTCACTGTCTCTGAGCAGGCAGTGTTTGTGTCTCACACAGTCCCAGCACTACAGGTGGGTTAGGGAAGAAGCTGAGCCCTGGACTGTAAGTTGCTGTCTAGGTTTGAAAAGACAGGTGTCTGACGAGGAAGGCGGGAACCTCCCTTGGAATGGAGAATACAACCCTCCCTTCCCTCCAAATTATTATAACTTTGAAATCGAGGGGCTCTCGGGCAAAGGTATGGGAAAAGGAATAACAGTTCTTTACCAGTACTTCTAACGAGGCACACAAACAAGAACAAACCAAAACCAGAAGCTCAGCAGCAGCCGGCTCTGGGCTGCCCCGCGCCCCCCTTTGGTGCAGTTCCGCTCACGGCCGGCAGGGGCGCTGGTGGCTCCCGACCGGGCAGGGNGGGAATGGCGGCACGGGCCGGAGCGGGAATGGCGGCACGGGCCGCAGGAATGGCGGAACGGGCCGCAGGAATGGCGGAACGGGCCGCAGCGGGAACCTCGCAGCGGGAACCTCGCAGCGGCGGCTGGGACGGCAGAGGCTGGCTCACCCGGGGGGGGGAGCAAGAGGGAGCAGGAACTCTGGAGCTGTGGTGGAATTTGTCAGGGAAGGCGAGGGGGGTGCGGGGTTACAATGTGGCAAAAAGCCCGGAGCAGCGCCAGCCCGGCTCCCGATCCGGGAGAGGCTCCCTCAGAGGGGGAAGGGCTCGGGGCGCAGGGTTTTCCCCTGAGGCACCTGAGTAGGTGGTCAGAGTCCTTTCCAGGGAGGTAGGGTGTTAATAAGGTCTCAGTTTAATGGCCGCTCTTACGAGCAAAGCCTCACTCATGGTGGGAGAAGAAAAGTAGGAGACAGAACTCCTCAGTGGTGGTGGATTCTTCCCACAACGACTGCAGCCCGTCTCTCTGATGCCTCAAGAGCGAGCTAGCAGCTGTGCCCAGCCCCTTCCGCCAGCCCAAATCTCGCGGTGTCTCTGCCCTCCAAGAGAAACTTCTCAGATAGGGGAGTAGTCAGCTGCATCCTTCCCCCAGAGCTTGGCTACTTCTTTTGTCTCTCTTAAGTATCGGTTGTTATTGTCTCTTAGCAACAGATGGGACAAAATTCCCTGAGAGAAAGAAAACAAAAGGAGTGATCCTAACCTCCAACAGTTGCCTTGATTTCATAGGTTTTAGTCAAACCTTTAAGGTTACATTAACATAGTTTTTTTGTGGTTAAATGGAACTATCAAAAAATTTGAAAATTCTTTTTTCCTTCTGAGACTTCCCAGCGATAAAATAAGACGTAACTGCTCAAGTTTTTATCCTTCATTTCTGATAGTGATGGTGTCTGTCTCATAAAAACCTGCCTTTTATCTTCCCCAATTAGCTGAGTTGCTGCACCCTTGTGCTGGGAAGTTCTGAGTGCACAGTCAAAGCACCCCCTCCCCAGCTCCATGGGACCAGGCTGTCCACAGCACCTACCCTCCTGTCCCTGCTCCCATCGGCGCCAGTTTCATCTTTTGCATTCTGTACAGGATAAAGAAGGAACCTGGGTCACCTGCTCATTCAAAACCTGGACTCTCGGAGTTTGGTCTCTGCTGCCTTTTATTTTAAGTGGAACTTCTTTCACAGCTCTTTTTTTGTTAATACATTCAGGCTTTCCCTCGTGGATTTCATGAGGTTTTCCATCCAGGATTTAGGGGAAGATCATACTGGCTGTGTGATTCATTTGTTCTTCAAAATGTTTTTATTAATGTTCTGACTGAGCTCCGAGGCCAGCTGGGGACAGGAGGGTGCTGTGCTGGCCACTGCGTGTAAATAAGGAATACACATTTCCTTGGAGAGCTAAGAGTCAAAAAAGGGCATAAAAAACAGGGAAGGATATACCTTGGGATTTTAAAGCATCCTTTCCAGACTATGGTGCTGAACTTAAAACAAAAAAAAAAACCCAAACAAACAAACAAAAAAAAACCCCAAAAAAACCCAACCAACCAAACAAAAAACCAAAACAAAAAACCCCAAAGTCTCCTTAATTTAGCAAAGATGTTTTTGCCAGAACCTTCTTCTCACCAGCCAGTCCTTAAATCTGTAACAACCCAACAGGTAGTTAAAACAGTCCCAACTAATCGTAAGCAGGACTGCTGGCTTCTTCTGAACTGTTGTTCTGATTGGGCACCATAGCCAAAATCTTCAGGAGGTATATAGGCAAAGTAGTCAGTGTAAGACCTCAAAACAAGAGCAGCTACAGGCCTGGAGTTTGTTTTTTTTTAAATTTATTACTAAACTGCTGTAAAAGCAGGCCCTGGGTCTCTGCTGCAGATGTGCCTGCCATGGGCTGGCTCATCGCTTGGTCCATCTCAGTGTTGCTCTGCTGACTTCATGAGAAGAATGGATTAAAGTGTTATGAGTTGAGGGTTTAATTCAGATTTTCTTGAAGCATGGAAGTGACAAAATTTGTACAACTTCACACCACCCTTCTAACATGAGCTTTTCCAGGAAAGTTTAAAAACACAGCCAAGCTTGGGAGTCCCTGGGACAAGAGAATTTCTCTGTGGGAGAAATTGTCTTGTGATAGACACAGTAAGTTATTTGGAAAAGCAGTGGTGCAGTGAGCAGCCATCCATCCTCTATACCACAGCAGTGGAAATGCCATTTTCCTTCCCCCTTGTTCCTTCTGTTTGAACCAAGTAGTAAAAAAGGTGTTTCATATTTTTGCAGTACTCAGTACTTAAAATATTTTAGTTCCTTATAGGTAGTGACACAGTCTGTTTTGTTAGTACACATGAAAACAAACAAGGAAAGAGACGGAAAGCACAAGCAAATCCTGGGATGTCATGTTTTGTCGAGGCTGTAAAGTGGAGGAGGCAGAGATTTGTTGGGATTCTTGCTCAGCACACACAGAGCCAAATTATTGGCGAGTTTGGGAGTTGAGGGAATGAAATATTTTGCCCAGGGAAGGGTGAGGGATTTCACTTTGCAGATATGCCTCTATTTTACTGGGTATATTTATTTGTCTATCTCTTGCTTAGGAGTGTTGGGAAGGTCTGCTCCATAGGATTAAATCATATCCCAAACCATCCTGGCTTTGTGACAGTACAAACATTATTGGATTTAGTTCCCTTCTGCTTATCCACCTCCCGTCCTCCAAGATCCCCATTATTATTATAATAATACCCACAAAACTCCTGCTCTGAGATCAGAGGGGTTTTCAAGTGCCAAAGCAATCAACAAAACATACCTGGTCCTTTTAATCTCTTTTAATCCCATCTTATGGGACTATCCCAATAAATGATCACGTATCCAAAAATTCTTTCTCTGTAATGACATTTGAGTTTTAGCTCACAGTTTTAATGAAACTGTCTCATATATGAAAGAAGATATACTGGGGCCTTCTTATGCCATCAATAAAGTAAAAGTTTGGATTGAAAAATTATCTTATGGAATAAAATAGAATAACAAAAATCCATCATTATCTATGATTCAGAAAAGGATGGTGTTTTGTTTAGCATTTTAGTTAGAAATGATGTATGACTACATCATAAAACACTTATATTAAAAAGATCTCTTCAAAATATATATTGTACTCTCTTATCATGCAGTCGTTTCAGAGTGAAAGTTAAAAATGCCCATCCTGTGGTATTAGTCACTGGTATTATATCTTATAGCTGATGTATTCTTCTAATACTTTTACTTAAAGGGGCTTTTACTCAGGGCTCACGAGAGCAGACATTTGTTCTGTTATTGAAAATGGTGATGCCATGGGTGGTGGGTTTGTATGATTTTGCCAAGACTTGGAGACTTGGTCTGTCCTTTCCATTGGTTTTCTTTGTTGTTGTTGTTGTTTTGGTGCATCTGTTGAAACCCACTCAATTTTAAAGAAAATCAAGTGTTAGCAGAATAAAGGGTGGCCCATGCCATGGTTCAAAGTCTTGAGGGTGTGAGCTGTCCAGGAGTTTTCACAAAAATCCCTGTGTTGGGAGCAGGCAATGTGACAAAAAGCAGGACCCTGCAACATCCTGGTTTGATGTTTTAGAGATGAAAAGTTTCTCCTGCCTGAGGCATAAATTTTGGCTTGAATGAGAGAGCCTAGCCCTAAGGCAAAGATGCTGGGACCCAGATTCCTGTTACTAGTTTGAACCACACAGAGCAGAGTCCTATAACTGACTTTATCTTGTCCTAAGTGAATGGCCTCACCACTAAAAAGTGAATATTGTCAGGGAGAAAAAGGAAAGGGAGGTTATTTTCTGGTCGCAGGTTTTTTGGTTTGTTTCATTTTGGTTTTCCTCTTAAGGAGTGTGGATCCATGAAGAACATCAGCTTTTCTGAAAACCCAAAGTTATACGAGGATGGTGGAAAAAAACCCTTTCCTACACATTTGATAAGAGATTGTCCCAGGTTGTAGGAGAGTGTGAGGCAGGATTTGGTTAAGTCAGCTGGTCACTTTTGTGGGAAAGCAAATACTGGGAAATCTGCAGAGTAACTGAGCTGGACACCCCTCTCTGGCCTGCAGAACAATTTACTGATGGGGGCGGTTAAATGGCACCGATTAAGCTCATTAATGTTTCAGATATTTGCTGTCCAGCAAATTATATTGATGCTTGACAGAATTATTGTCATTATTTATTTTGCTGTAAGCCAGATTTATAGATATTTGTAGCTTTTGTAAGACTAAACATAAGAAACATTAATAGCTTTACTAATTATATCACTGCTTTAGAGATATAGATAGTGATAAAAATGCCAAGTAAAGTGAGCTAGTAAAACATTTTAAAGAGAATTTTAAAGTGAGCTACTGATTGATGATCCCTTGGGTCAGTCTTAAGTTTTGAAAGAGAGAGTGGTGCTTCCCACCAGGGCACGAGGGCCTTTTGCCTCCATCAGCTCTTCCGGCAGAGATGAGGAAGAGCAAGACTTGTATTGAGTGACTGATAACTAAATCAGATTGCATAATCTGAAAAATATTGAAATCCTATAATAGCATGAACTGAGGCTGAACTTACTAAACACAACAGGGTTGGTTGTTTGTTTTTTTCACCCTTACCTTGTCCTCAACCTCTCCTGCCTCCTGGATGGTTTATCTGCACTTCTTTGTCTCTTACATGGTAGAATTGCAACCTCTTTAGAGCAGGAGCTGCCTCCTCCCTCTCTCTCATTACAGACGTGTACAGGGCCTAGCACAGCTCTGATGAGGAATTTGGGGTCCTGACAAAAATATGAGTAGTGTTTTCATGGCTGTTAAAAAATAAATAACATCTTTAATTGGTAAGCAGAGTCTATAGAGGGCTATATACAAATGAGAGGTGTGCTTTTACACAGCTGTCAAATGAAAAATCTGTTTTCCTGACTATTGATCCCTGTTTTGCTGTGAGCACCCTTTTAAGTAGGGAGTGAGTGAGTGAGAAAAGAGTTAATAAATGTTCAGCCATTACTGCAAGCATGAATGGAAATCCATCACCAGTTTAAGTACTGGATGGGCTCTAGATGACAATCCAAGCCTTTTTGACCATCGTCAGTGACACCGGGAAGAAACCCTCAGGGCATTGGGAGCTGTGATCCTTAGGGGTGCATGTGGCTCCCTGCTTTTCTCCAATACACAGCACGGCAGAGTCCCAAGTTTTATTTTCCTCTGGGTTTAGTGATGACCTGGTTGAAATTCCCTTGAAGCTATTGGGAAGATTCACAGTCTCTAATGGCCTTTGGATCAGGACTGTGGCGGTGTTTTCTTGGAGTGAGTGGCCAGGGGGAATTTTCTCCCAGGTGGGGGGAAAAAACCCACTTTTCTTTTCTTTCTTTTTCTTCACCCCCTGCCCTCCCTGCTTTGCAATTTCTCATTAATTGGTCTTCCTAACATGCTTGTGATTAGTGACTTGTGGATGTGCCCAGGAGGAGAAAGTTGGGCCCCACCATGGTGTCATCCATGGTGACATCCCATTGCTCTTTGATGGGATGAGCAAAAGGATGGTGGATTATGGGCAAAGCTTTAGGGGAGACCACTCTGGCCATGTAAAGAAGGTAGGGAATGTGATCCTGAACCCACTGAAATCCTCAAAGTTTGGGCTGCCTTCTTACAGTATGACAACAGACCAAGCAAGTGACAGTGGGATTTATAATCCTCGTGGAGAAAAAAGGCTGAGGTATCACTGAGGCTGGGAGAGCTGGAAAAGTTTGGCACTGGCACCACAATGCTGACCCACCCCATGTCAGAGTCTTGGCGATGCAGAGCAATTCAGAAACCTCATAGGAGCAGGCTTTGGTGGAAGATCCCTGGGGTTTCTGTCTAGGCATGCTGTAAATATCACAGGGGCTGTTCTCCCTTTGATCCCAAACTAGAGATGAAAGGAACAATTCACACATGTTTTTGAACCATAAAAAACATGTGGCTTGACATTGGTTCCAGAAACAGGTCAAGATGTAGGATAATCTTATTTTTTTCCTGAAATATTTGAACTGTCTCTTCTCACCATGTTATGAAGCTGTGCCATAGCCTTAGAATATAAACAAATGAGTGTGCTGTGGGATTTAATTCTCAAAACATGGGTAAGGGGAAAAATCTGTTTGACTTAGGTTAGCAGAACTTTCTACTCAATACTGAAACACAAAGTCAAATCACTGCACTGCTCCCTGATTTCCTTCTTTAATATAATAATTGTTCAATTTTTGTGGGTTGTGATTATGGAGAAAAAGCTTAATGTGTTCTTCTAGCTTGGAAAATGACAAGATAACAAATTATTTTGTTGAGTAGTCGTACTCATTACTACTACTGTGTATCCTACTTTTATGAGCATGCTTTGGAGCATTGCTCTCCACCTGCACTCAGGTTTGTGGGCTTCCTTCACTTTTACTCTGCTTCCCAAGACGCCTCTTCAGCTTGCAGGTGTTTTAAACGTCTTAGAGGCCCCAAATCTGATCAGCTGTCCTAAAAAGATGGCATCCACCAGTCTGTGTGTGGAACCCTGAGTTTACAGGTAAAATCAGAAATTGTATTTGCCTTCTGATGATCTTCAAATGAAATTATGAAAAAATTAGGAAGGCTGAAGTGGTTTAATGGTTGCCAAGGACTACCAGTCCTGAAGTTTCAGAAGGGTAGTGGCTGCATTTATGGATGAAGAATAAAGTCACATTTAACTGTCTTGCACCAATAACAACACAGGTTTGGCAGTTGAGTGAGATCATGTCAGGACTAGTCAAATAATGTCAATATTTTTTACCTCCACGCTTTTTCCCCAAAAAAGGGGGATGTAGCATCTTTAATTAAATGTTATATGAATACATTCCAGATAGACCCAAACACAGGGCAACTGTGTTTCAGAAATGCTGTTTCTAGATTTAAAATGTATTTGAAATGTAATTTAAGAAAAGAGATAATGGAAAAAAAAAGCCCCTAAAATAACTCGAAACAAGCCAGAATATAGTAGCTCATCATTACACTAATATATCAAACAATATGAGCTTAGCTTAATTATCCCCTTTGAGAGTTGAGAAAACTAAGCACAACCTTCAATTTACAGCTGTTTGGTGCCGGGAACCTGAATTATTATTTGAGAAGAAGGGGGAAAAAAAAGTTTATTTATTGTGACCTACACTCAGTTTTTATTCATCATGGAAAATCTGTATATTCACAAATGAGGGCTATTCATCTGCAGACTGCAGCATTCTTCAGCTGTCCGGGGCTGCATCAGCCGCACTTCTTCAGCTTTTGTGTTCATCTCGAAGCCTCTTCATCCAAATTGTTCATCATCTTGATGGCGGAGCTTTATCTTGCTCTAGTGCAGCTGCATTCCCCTTATCCAAAGTGCCGAGAGATACAAGGGAGAGGGAGAGAGCGAGAGGCAGAATAGAAAAGAGAAAAAGCAATGGCCAGTGCTCATATGAGGATAATTTGTAGTTTCTCAATAATAATAAAAAAATAAAAAAAAAAAAGGAGGACAGGCTAATTACTGGCTTAACTAGGGCAGCCTGTGGATCCTCATGTCAAAAGGACTAGCGTAATTATTTGCCATCAAAGCACATTCATATTGTGGTACAAAAGAAGGGCCTTTCGCAAATGGATCTCACTAATAAACAGGGCTGAGAGGAGCATTATGTGTCTCCCTGGATGCAAGCGCATTAACACAGTGACATGGAGCATAACTCTCAGCCTGGAGAGGGGGGGTGGAGAGGAAGAATGATAATTATCCCCCCTCCCCAGCTTTCCTCTCCTTTTCCTTTGTGTTGGGCTAGCAAGCCGAACGCGACCCGCTGGAAGGCCCAAGGCAGGCTATTAGTGACCTCTGAGCATTGACAAGGTGGCTACACTCTTAAAAGCCCAGCTCTCCATGTCAGGAGGGTCGCAGGAGCCCAGGAGAGGAGCTTTAAATGGTCCAGCAAACACTTCAACCTTAAAGACACCTGGAAGGTCATGACCAGTTTAATGTAGATGAATCTGGCATGAAGAGGGCTCTTTTGAATCCACAGACAAAAGTTTTTAGTTGGTTTTTTTCTTTTCTTGGGTGAGTTTTTTTCCCCCACATTGTTTTTTCACAGATCTTAGTATAAGAGATGCTGGAGAAAGAGACTTGATTCTGGAGGCCACTCCTGCACTCGCTGAGCAGATGTGGTGCCAGGCGGCCTCCAGGGCTGCAGCTTTCCATGAGAAAAAGTAAACAGTGTTTGCAAAGAAAGAGAAGGGACTTGGATGAACCTTCCAGGCATGTCTGGAAGCGCTGATGTGCTAACACATTTCAAACTCAGATATATTGCAAAATGTGTGTGTATCTATAGGTTTATATGTTATATGGAAAGAGGACTGTTTGTTTCTGGGTTTTTTTAGTATTCCAGCTACATCAGGCTAGTCCCTGCTGATGCCCACTGGCAGCCCCTCTTCCTTTTTCTGTTGGGATGGTGTCTGAGTGAGCCCATTGCTTGTGATGGGTTAAAGGGAGAGCTGCTGGCAAATGTTCAGCACCACAACTTGGTTTTCCCATTCTCCTCCCTTAGAGCTGTACAACCTCAGCACTCAGGTGCCTGAGCTGCCTTGGCTGTGCTCATTTTCCTGAGGAAATCCCTTCTGCTCCTCATCCTTTCATGGAGAGGAGGCTGCAGTAGGGGCAGTCTGTGAATAATGGGGATGAGCCACCCACCCCTAGTGCTTCACTGCTCTGGAGGAGCGTAAAGGTTTACAATGTTGGTTTTGCTTTGTTTCCAGAAAGGACCTTTCTTTCAGTGCTCATGCCCCAACTTCTTTTAAGTAATTGGGTTCTGTGCTATAAAACAGCTCTGCTGGCTATCAAAACAGTAAACTGGGATAGTCCTTTCCTGTGACAGTTTTGCCTGACACCACAGGACACACCCAGTGTAGCTGGAAAGAGGGAAGGTGTTGGTCCGAGTCGGGAGCGCATGGCACACGGTGACATGAATCTGGGTGTGCAGCCACATGTGACTGGGATAAAAGGATTTTGAAGCCCAGCTCGTCCGTGTGACAAAGTGCTGAAAGCCAAAGTTGTTTCTTTTCCAGCACTCTTCTAGGTCACATCTAGGTCACATTACAGAGAGGAGCCCCTTTTCCTTGTAACAGCACTTGGGGACATTGCTGTCCGTGTCACCTTGATGGGCAGGAGAAGCCCAGGTCTGCACACGCCTGGTGCTTGCCCCAGGAACAGCTCATGGAGCCACTGGGCTTAGGATGAGAGTTGGCAGATTGTCAGCCTAACACACCCAGCTGTGAATCAGATTTGAAAAATGAGCAAATGAGGTGGCTTTAAAATTTGTGGCATTAAACCGGTGGCAAGTCTTTTGCTGTTCCTTTTTCTCTTCTCTCTCCTGTTTCGTTTTTTTTTTTTTGTTCTCCCCCCATCCTTCTTGCTTGGTAACTTAGAAGGGATTGGATGCTTTTCCCAAATTGTTCTTTGTAAGAAAAAAGAGTGGTAAACATGCACTTGAAGGGGAGAAAATGACCTAAGAGGAAGCTCTTTAGTAGAGATCACAGAAACCCGACGCAACTCACAGTGAAAGAGCAAACATTGCTAAAACAGGAGTACAGATACACTCTTACCCAAGCAGGGTTTGGGGGCTGGGCAGTGTTTCTAGGACATGCCCAGTATCTGTGACGTAAAAAATTCCAAATTTTCACCCATCCAGGAACTGTACAACACCTCATCCCCAGCATGGAATTCTGGAGGGATGGAGATCCACTGGAGCAGTTGATAGCAGCAGCCCACCACCAAGGAGACACAAAGCTGCTTGTTCTCCTATGCTTCCTTGTCTCTGTAGCCCTACAATGTTTTTTCCTATTCCAGATGTCAGAAAATTCTGCATACAGCAAATTTTGCCTTTAGTTTATAGGAAATTGTGAACAGGGACTCAGCAGCAGAATTGGATCCACTGAGGTATGGATGTTCTGGAGTATAAAGAACATAAATAATATAATTTTAAAATAAATATCTCTAGGGTAGGGATTAGAAAAGTTACCTTTATAAAGTTGGGAAAGTGATGTTTTTTGTATTTTTAAATGAATCCATGTAAACTTTCCTGGCTTAGTTGTATCCAGCCATGCCAAGGACCAAGTGCTGATATTAGCAGTAACGACAATGTTATTAGTAGCATTACATCAATGTAAAGAAGGTTATGGAGTTAGCATTTGTTTAAAAAAATCTGTTAATGGTGACTTTTTGCCATTAACTCACTCTTTTGCAGTATTTTATACAGTGTTTATGAACCTAGGTATGTATTTCTAGTGTTGCCAAGAATAATCAAAGGCAAATATAGCAGTTGCAGGGTTTCTTTCCTGATGAAATCCTATTGCAGCTTCTAAACCCAGAGCTGGCCTCCAGTAAGGGACTGTGTCCTCTCGGAGTCACAGTGTGCTGCTTGAACTTATCACATAATGCTTTCAAGGTTGCTTGTCTAAAGTGACTTAATTTGTACTGCAGAAGTAGCCTTGTACCCACAAACACGCCAAAAGCCGCAGCGAGCCAGGGCAGCAGGGTTATTACTAATTTTTTATTAAAATCCCTTAGGCGCACACAGAAGGCCCAAAAGCAGCTTTAATAATAGACAACATACAGCACATTTTTCTTGTATTGCCATGTAATCAAATCTAAAGCTTCTGTTCACTTTCTTTGTTTTACCTAGAGGACCAGCTTCCAATTTAGTTGTGGCCTGCACTAAACTGATTTTTCATTGTAATTAATGCCTACTTTGGCCTCAGCCACTTATACAACTTTCCATTAGAGGTTTGCAGCCATCCGCAGAGAATTTCACCAAGTTACCCTCCCGATCCTGCTACACATGCAATTTTTGTTAAACTGCCTTTTCTTTTTTTTTTTTTCTTTATTATTATTTTGCAAAGAATGTTTAAATTACTGGGCCAAATAGGTTTCTTTTTCCCTTTTATTTTTCTCTTTTTTCTCCCTCCCCCAACCCCCCCCTTTTCTTCCCCCCTGCCTGCTGCACCTATTAAAGTGGTTGGGCAGGAGTCCAACTGGAAGGAAAGCCTTTAAGTGATTTCAGAAAGGGCTAGTGGAACTTATTTAGGCCTGGGGTCTGCTGTGGTTAATTTTCAGTCTGTGTTTTGTGCTGTCCATTTCCTCTGAAATACTACCTGGGGTTTAAGGTTCCTCAGCACAGGATGTTAATAGGCCTCTGCAAACATTCAAAAGGCAGCTTTCCCACCACTAACCTTAAAAAGATTGTGGCACTGGGCCCAGGGTCAGATTGAATAGATGAAAAAGTATATGCTGTGCTTTTGCTTGCTCCTTGGACCTTTCCCTGTTGGCTTGCCTGACATTTTCAGTGACTTTTCTTAGTACCTTATTTTCAGCGTGCTTCCTAGAAAATTCTGCTTATTACCTTCTCCTATCCCCCAACAGCATTGCTAACTCGGGCAGCACAACAATTTGTAGCCATACCTTGCTGTCCTCTTGGACTTTTCCCTTGCTGCTGCTTCTTCTGGCCCCGATGGACCAGCGGGGCCCCTCAGTGTGTCATCCACACGCCATCACCCAGGGATACTGGCATGCTCCCTGGTGTGCCTCTCCCAAGGAGAGCAGCTCTGCTGCGAGGCTAAAGCAGAGCTGATGATCAATTATGTGCATCTCTGCTACCTTGACTCTCCTCCCTGGAGCAAGAAATGCAGCTATGGGAGCTCTAGGGTAGGAGTGCAGGTTTTTGGGCCCTGGAGTCTCACATTTCCCGATGTTTGGATTCCAGTATCGACATTCTTGCCGTGCTGTGGCACTGTTCAAGAGGGACTGAAGGGTGCTGACACTGCGTGCAACCTCCCTACGAGCCTTAGCACATGCACCTCTCTTCTAATTGCTCCTGAGAAACCAGACAGACCCAGGGCCGAAGGGTGCCTGGTGTCCCCTGGTCTGAGCCAGCAGCTTGTTGGTTGTACTGGCCTGATGGGCTCCATGCTAAGGGGCCGGTTCTGCAGGTCTTCTTTATGTGGGTGCAGCTCCTCTTAGAAAAGCAATTGGAGGAGTTTAACTGGATTTGATTTCAGGGCTCACTTGGGTGCCCTATGTGGGTTTTTACAAATATGTCCTGTTAGACCTCCTGGGACTGAGGAGGAGAGGTAGATGGGTATTTGGGATCACATAGGTCTGCTCTGTATTCTTACTGTGCCAGATGTCCCCATCTTAGTGTGGGAAGAGTAAGAAGCAGGTATTTATTTTTTTATTTTTTTCCCCAGAAGAGTGGTAGTTCTTCCTTAATTACAGGGGTACTAAAGTAGCATTTAAGACAAGTGCATGGAGACTCCCAGATGTTCCAGGTGATGGCCACAATCTAGGCCTTGAATCCCAAACAATGGATTTATATCCCTACCCAAGCCAGCTGCCCTTCTGGCTTTTGACTCTGGTTCACAACTGGACTCATTTGCAAGTTCATTCCTTTCTGGCAGCCCTGGAAACTGCAAGTGCTTCAGGTGAAGCAGTATGGGAAGGAAAGCTAGACCAGTGGAAAGACACAGTAGCATGTGCTTTGTGTGAGCTGGAAGTGTGGACACACTGAATGCGGGATATGCACGGCCCACTTTCTGTTATAAGGATCTGCCCCTTTGCACCCAGTGGCACAACTTCCAGGGATATTTCCTCCAGGAGAGACCTGCAGCCATGTGCCCTGCTGAATGTACAGTGGCTGCAAATACCTTGCTGTCCATGTGCCAGCATGAGCCCCGCCACAGAGAAGCAACTGATACTGGTCTAAACACATTTGTGTATCTCTGCCTGACATTTGCTCTGTTAAAAGGTCAGGCTTCTGCTGCAAAGACAGGAGCCGTCTTCCTCATTATCACATATTACTGCAAATTTCCAGTTCCAAAGTTTCCAGTGATTTTTGCTGCTGTGGCTGGGGCAGTCCTACGTCAAGTACACTGTGCCAGTCTGGAAGCTCTGCCCTGAATCACACCGACGATGCTCAGTGACTGTTTGGGGAAAATTTGGGAAAAGCTGGTGAATTTCTTGCTGCAGTAAGTTCCTTGCTTAAGTGACAAACGGGGAAAGTATGTGACAAATTTAACTTAGAAACGCAGTCTGAAGGAAGAAAGGGCCGTTCTGCAAAGATCCATTCATATTTTTCAGTCTTCCCACAGAAGTCCTGCTCTCAGTTTCTCTGTAATCTCTGATATTTCCTTATATCAGAGCACAGTGCTGGCAGAGGCAGAACCTGAGGCTAAACTTCAGTCTGTGTTCTTGCTCAGAGGAAGTGGATTCTGGGATCTCTTTGGCTTTTGAACGTTGAGAGGCCAGGCTCAGAAGCGAAGGAGAGCGGGAAAAAAAATTGTATTTTTCTTGTTAAGTGAAGGTCTTGCTGATGGGAATATACTGATGCCAAAATAAAAGCGTATGTGACACTGGAGTTGGGCAGGCTCTTTGGGAGTTCACTGGGGAAGATTGTTTGCTCTCTGCTTTCCATACCACCCTCCTTCCCACCAACCTCAGGAGCAGTTATATGGATCTTTACGTATAAAAGGAACTCCAAATGTCCATGGGGTAACACCATTGTGGAGAGAGAAGATATTGTTCTCACTCCTTGCATTTATCTGGTTATGTCCAATGAAGAGGCTCAGGAAAAGCATTTCCTTGATTGGTAGATGACATGGCTAGGAGAGGGATGAGCATCTTGCTGGTCCTGCTCTGAGTCCTGTGCAGCATGGATGGCCACTGGCTGACTTTCCCGATTTTTCCGCTGACTGCTAACGTGCTGAAAGGTGGCCACTCAACGGTGGCCTAGGAGAGGGGATGATAAACTGCTGATTTAGTAATGGAAGAGTTGGGGGGAGGAAGAGCCGTACTTACTTTGGCCTCAGATATGGGTAAGACCTGGGGAGCCTTTTACAACAACAAAGTGAAAGAACAAATGCCTCACAGCATAGTTTTCATGTAGGTTTGGTTCTTTTTTTTCCAATAACAACCATAAAGAAAATATACTTTGCAAGCAAAATATTTTTTTCACATTCTTCCCCTTAGTTTTCATCCTTCATGTGGTGGTGGTGGCAGACCACAGAGCTGCAGTCAGGGAAGGCAAAGTCCATGCTGGTGTCTGCTCTGAAGATATTCAGATACTACTGATTATGATGTAGTAATTTCTCTAAGAGTGATGCACCTTCCTGCTCAGCTCTGTAATTCAGGTGGGTACCCACTGGAGAAGGATTCCCATTAGGATGGGCTGCCACTGAAGCAGGGTGAGTCTGCAGGATGTTTTAACCACATTCTTACCCTAATTACCCCTGTTTTTTCCCTCCTTTCCAGATCTGCAGCAAGAGAAATGCCTAACCAGGAAAAAGGTTTTCACATCATTTCCTTGCCCTTGCATTTTTGTCTTATAGAAAACATTATTGGGTCTAATGTTTTAAGGTGCTGGGGGTGTCCCTTTCCCCAAAGCATTTATGGGCACCTTGTGCCTGTTTATTTATGCAAATTATGTAAAGCAAAAGTGCTGTATTTGAATTCTTTCCATTGAAGTTGTGACTGAGGACAGTTGCAATGTAACAAGATGGGGATTACCTCCTTTCATCTGCTCTTCCCGCTATGGAAGTTAGTACTAGCTTAAACCCTGGATGCCATTAATGAAAAATTCCACTATTTTTATTAAATTTCAGAATCACCTCAGCTAGCATGAAAAACAATGATATTGGATTTCTTTTTAAAATTAACAATGTATGTAACACAGTGAAAAAAGCTGACATTTACTTAGTGCCTGGGAGCAAAGAGACTGCGAGGCGGACGGCGAGCTCTCCTTCATCCTGCAGCCTGAGAATGCGGGCTGGAGACGTGGGGTGAGGTGGCTGGGGTGGATCACACAGCCAGGATGAAAGCCAAGAAACACCACCGCTATTGCTACCTTTCTCCAGTAGGAGAGCGTCAGGGCTCACGGGGGAAGTGAAAAAGAGATTTATTTTAGCAGCTGGCCTGGATGTCTGCCAGAATGAGAGCGAACTCAAAAGTGGAGCTGGGGATCTTGGTTCGGGGATGCAGGAGGTGTGAGCTGGGGCTGGACAGTCACCAGCTCTGATCTGTGCCATGGTCAGGCTGGGAAGGGACCTTAAACCCCCTTCAGGTGTCAAGGGACATTCACCATCCAACTGATGTTCACCAGCCCCACTTAGGGAGCGAGGAGCCAGCCAGTGAGGGGAGCTGATGTTACTGTAACTGGACTTTAGATTTTTAAGGCATGTTTATTTATGGTTTAAAGTGATGGAGTTAGCATTTTAGCTTGGGTTCATTTTAAAATTCACTCTCTAGGAAGTTTCTACCGCAATCGGCAGGTTCCCTTATAAAAGTAAAAGCAGGGAGTTGCTTCATACCTGTTTGCAGGCATTGCAGAGGGTACAGTGTCTAGTAGGGACCAGCTTATCTTAGGCTTGAAGTGTTATTTGATTAACAGTCTAGGGCAACCTAGAAATGAGCTTGCTCTTGAGGAGAGTCCACAGTTCACCAGGAATGTATTGTAGTAGGGAAATATCCTCACTGTCTTCCTAATTCATTCCTCCCCACTTTATCCAACATGCGTTGCTGCTGGATTATTGACTATGTGATTTCTTTGCTTGCTGCCACAATAGAAAAGGCATTACTGTACAAGACAGGGAAATAAAGCAGGGCTGTGTGTGTTAGACTTGTGGTAATGCTTAGTAAGGCTGGTACAGGGCATACTCATCCTCATTTAGGGCTTGGTCCCCACCTTCCTCTCTGGATGCTTAGAGGATGCTCTGGATGTGTAGAGCAAATGTGGGACCGGAGATCTGGCCAAGGTCTTCCTCCGCCGTTGCTGTGGGGGACTCATGATATATGGGGGGGGGCCCATATAGCACAGAAATTGCTCAATTCCAATGATGGCAGACAGGACCAGCCCTCGCATTCTGGGTTATAAACTGATTTACCTGGAGCTGGGAAAACCACCCCACCTGCAAACACAGACAGGCACTGAGAATCCCAAGGGAGACTGTGCAGGAAACTTGTGCAAAGTTCTGTTCCTCATGAAAACATCAGTGCCACAAATCGTGGCACTGCAGTGACTAAATATGCACAGTCCCCATCCACCCCGCTTCTCTGGGTTCTCAGGAGCAGGATCTCACAGTTGTGTTTAAATTCCCTCCTTACAAGGAGTGCTTGGGAGAGGTGCTGCAGATTTCTTCTGTTACCTACCTCAGCTTCCAGCCTTGGGTTTAGGTGCACTAAGCACAGTGCAAAGATGTGTCAGTAAAGACAGGTGTCCACATGAAGGGTGCTCTGTCCATCTATACCATCATCTGATCAGTCCTGATCAGCAGTTGAGAATTATAAATAGCCTTAAAGCAGCTCACCATCATCCTACGCCACCATGGTAATAAATAAGTGCATATTTTTAAAAGGCTTTTTACTCTTAGAAGAGAAAAAGATATAATAGTGCTTTTTTTTTAATATGTCACGTAATTTATTCCAACAAACAGATGTATTTTGTTGTTGCCATTATCATTTGATGAAATACTTTAAAGCTGGTCCAAGGTGGTGCATTTTCAAATATAATGTATACAGTACATCTAGCAGTTAGTGGAATTTGGATGTGCAGCATAGAATGGTCATTATTTTTACTGAAAAAAATAAAGGCACTAATTACTTACAGACAAGATACTTAGCACAAACAGATAAGCTTCAAAATGAAAAATTCTCGGTTTATGATAATTATGTTCTCTGCTTTGTTTTCAGAGACTGATAATTTGAGGCTTTAAAATCACCAGGAAGCCATTAATTGGAATTCTTCAATAAAAAATAAATTACATAGAAGTTCATGATGAGTTGTAAAAACACAGAGACTGTATTATGCAGTGAGCGACATTGCTCTACTATTTATAGACATGCAGAGCTATGTAACAGCAAAAACTGTAAAGAATTTGAGATGTGCAGATAGCAATTATTCACGGATCCCAACGATCTGCAGATATTTCAAATAACTGCTTTTAGCAGATCAGCTATCCAGTAAAAGCAGGGCTTTATTTCCAAGTGGCACTCTTCTAGCATGTTGCTTCTTGTTTTTGACATCTTGTATGACATTATTCTCCTAGAGCTGATCGTAATGAGGAGACATGGAAATCCACGTGTGAGAGCAGAAACTCCACTCCATGTCTGTGTTTATTGAGAGGAGCTGAGGGAATTTCTCTTAGAAGGTTTAGTCGCTGTGGTCCTTCCTCCTGTAGCAGGCAGAGATCCTGAAGTCCATAGCAGCTGACCAAAAGAAAGGGTATTGTTTTTGTTTCTTGCCCCATTTTTCTGCTGTTACCTTTTTCTTTGCTTTCACCTGGGACCAGATCCTCAGGGATGATCCTGTGAGAGCAGCTGGTAGAGAGGTTCAAGGATTATGGATCTGCCCAATGGCACTGAGCACAAAATTTCTCTTGACTTAGGAAAGAGCCAGGCTGACCCCTCCCTGGAGGTGTGTGAGCAATTTGGGGGTATTTAGAGCTGCTCCGGAGATCTCCCATCCACCCAAACCCTTCAAGCACCCACTGCTGTCCTTCTAAACACATGGGGCAGAAGCCACCAGATATCCAGCAGCTTTGGAGTCTCCCATGAGGAGCCTGGTCCTTCTGCTCTCCCGAGAGAGATCTGGCACCTCTTTGCTATTGTTTGGATCCAGGTCTGTGAATCCAGCCACTAATGGGGCTCAGTTAATTGTCTGCCCAGAGGATATAAAATACTGCTATGTTCCAGCTATGCTCTTTTCATGACCACTGACACCCTGGGCTCCTGCAAGGAGCTCTTTAGATAAAGCAAGGAACAAAAGTGATCACTGGGATCCTTGACACGTGCCACGTAGCAAAGGAAACAGAGCAGGTTTCAGCTCATTCACCACTGAGCTCAAGGGGATGCACAAAAGAGTGAAGTGGCCTTGGTGGAGCCTTGTCTAAAGTTACACTTCAGGAAGACAGAGGAAGTGTTTCCTGAGGACCTGATCAAAGGCTCTCTCCTCAATGCCAGTTTAGTGCCTTCTGGCCACCTTCATTTGCAGGTACTTTTCAAGGGCTTGACACGACTCCTGGGAGAGTTCACTCTCACGACATCAGCAAGCACACAGCTGAAAACCATCTTTTTAATATTTGGTGGCTAAAATTGACCAAAAGTATCAGCTGGTTTATTCCTCCCTCCCTTGTTTGTTTAGATCTGAGTTAGTGCAATCCCAGGGAAGGCTGGACAATGCAAGGGAGACAAGGATAATGTGAGAACAGTGGCAGAGAGTCTGCAGGGAGGCCAGTACAGTGTCAAGACCAAATGGCATCATGTCAGGAGACAAAGCCATACAACGAAAATATTGTGTCTCTGCTGCCACTCGAGGAGTATCGTAATTCTTGGAGAACAAAATGTACCATACATCTCCAAAATCAATTGATAAGAGATCTCAGAGAGATTAAAAACTGTTCCCTCCCATTCATTAGTAAAGGTGGCTTCTGTCCAAAGCTGATTGTTGGTGTGGGCCAACTATGATAAATGCTCTCTTATGCACCAAAAAGAAACACTTCTTAATGAGCGATCAGCTTGTGTACATTTTAATTTCCAAATTGCTGTTGAGTACATACACAGTTCCCCGGAAGTGACAGTGCTGCTCAGAGGCATGCTCCCCTAAGCAACACTTTGCTCACAGAACTTTTTGATGGCAAGCCAATCCTATGACCCAAGCCAAACCCATGATGTCTGTGTATGACTAATATTGCAACAATGAGCTATTAACTTCTGTTTCCATGTATTCTAAAACAAAAGAAAGTATTCATATGTGGTTAGTGTGTGGCACCTAAGCATTTATGGGATGTAATTGCAGTGACTGGGCGCCCGCAGCTTCTGTTTGCTTACAGTTCCTGATGCTCAGCACCTTTGAGTATCAGGACATTTCATTGTGGAAAAAGCCTCTTCCCAACAGGATGGTTCTGGCTGTGCTCCATGGCTTGGTTATACCTTCTTTCTCCATGTGTGACTTAGCCTCGGTCCTTCTGCAGTTCCTGTGCTCCTTTGGGAGGGCGGAGACCAGGATGTCCCACACAACCACCACCAGGGCAGCACAGAGGAAATGACACAGAGCCTGCCTTTGCTTTCCTCCTGCATCCCTGAAGTTTGCAGCTCAGCACCGAGCCAGTTCTTGGTCCTGGAAAAGCTTTGTGTGTCCCATCCTGTCACAAGCCCCATAGCTCTTAAGGAGCATTGGTGACATTTATCCCCTGTCTCTAAATTATTCTCGGTAGAGTGGTGCTTGGGCCAGTGACAGTGATGCTGCAAAAGGTCACTTGATGGACCTTGATGCCCTGTTTTATTTACTTAGTTTATTTGGCTTGCAGTGGAGACAGGACGTGCTTAATATGTTGGCCATGTCACGGGCAGCCAAGCTCCAGTGCCCAGCACCTCTTTGGATTAGAGCATTTGTAGGAGGTGTCAGAAGAAATGGAAGGAGTTCAGCTTATTTTTTTGGTATGTCAGAATTTCAAAGGATTTCTGAAATTTAATGAACTCATTTAATAGGCATAATTGTCTTGAGTACATGTGAGAAAACTTCTGAAATAGCAGAATTAGGCATGCTCCATTTTGTAGCCTTTCAATGACCTCCAGCAAACGTGTGACCCAGATATGAGAGCCTCCTGTCCACTTGCATAAACATGATGTTTTAAAAAGGCGGGGGGGGTGGAATAAAAGAATTGAGCTCTTAATGGCACATGGACAGAGACATACTGCAATTGCAAAACAAATTCAGCAGCAGATAGAGAATCGCCTCCAGACTATGCATGCCAAAACTCCGCCGCCTCCCGCGAGATGGAGCTTTGATGGCCGGGGACCTTCGGTCCAAACTGCTGCGGATTTCCCTGCACAAAGGCTCAAGTGGTAGCAAGGGGCACAGAGCTGCTTCAGGCCCAGGAAAAGCGCTGCTTTAATGCTTGAGTGATGTCCAAGCTGCTGTTACACAATGTATTCAGGATGCCCTGGAACATACTGCACTTTTTGTTTCCTGGCCTCAATGGAGGATGTGTAGGGGTTGTTAGTGGCCATGCCAGGTGGTGGAGAGGTGGTAGCTGCTCACTCCAGCCCTCCTGCCACTTGCATACCAGTTATGGTGCGAGCAAAAGCTATAATTTAAAAAATCTTATAATTAACATGCATTTTTAATACATCATTAATTTCCCATCACATGTCTGTCATGCTCCCTTGATCTGGAGGAGCTCTGTGGCTGGGTTCTGACCATGGGCTTCTTCATCTCTTCATCACAGAGAGGGGTGAGTGGTTCTTCATTAGTTTAGGCCCATCATTGCCATAGTAACCAGCCCTGATTGACAGGACTCTGAATTAATATGCACACTTAGGAGAAGGGGATGGGGGTCCTGCCAGGGGTACCACTGCTGGCCCCACTCATGGCAGGCTGCAGCTCCAGCATCCCACCTACCCAATCGCTGCTCCCTTCATTGCTATGAGTCAGGTTTAATTAAAAGCAGGAGCTAGCAAAGTGTGGCTGGGATTTAAAATTATATGCTGTTAGTTATTAACTGCTACAAATTAGGTAGATGTTGTTTCAAGGAGAGCAATTTCCACAGCCGGTGCTGGTAGAGCGAGTTGGCATGGGGTATGGCACAACTTTCCAAAGCAGGGATTGCCAGCTTTCTCAGAAAAGTGTTTTTTTGGCCACTTCTTGGGTTTTACGCATGACCGAGATTCAGCATTGTTCATGCTTGCTTGCAGCAATGATACTTCCCTGTCTATGAAAACTCATCTTTCATTTTAACAATAATTCTCAGGCAGGAAAAAACACGTCCTGGTTTCTCCACTGAGCCAAGCGCTGAAACAGAATATTGGGCCAAATTATGCTCTGATTTAGCAACTTTAAAATCTGCTTTTGCAAGTTAATGCTGAATTTAGTTTGTTCCCCTCCGGCATTTTCCATGCAATAAAAATTGTGTTTCTTTTTTCTTCTATTTTTCTCTTTTTTATCTTTTTCTTCTACCATTTGAGCAAAAGGAAAACTCAAACTATAGAATGAAGTCAATTGTTACATTAAAATTATTGGAACTCTTGGTGTTAGAAGAAAACCATAGGGAAGCCTCACTCCAAGTGAGTGGGATCCTGGAAACCTGAATTATCAGTGTGACAAAATTCTGCTGATACAGAATGAGGCATTTTGAGTTGTGGCAGCCAGTCATTCAAAAAACTCCAAAAAACAAAACCCAGAGAAAAGCAAAACTTTGAGACTTCAACACTTCTGTTCAGTTTAAAGGGAGAAAGCAGTGAGCTGGTCTGAAGATTTTCCTTCCCCACTACTTTTGCTGCTTCCACAACCCTGCAGGGGAGAAGCAAACAGTCTTTGAGCTGTAATAGGTGTAAAACTAAGCAAATTCAACAAAGTTTAGTGAGTGAGAAGGGAGAGCAGCGTTCACAACATTGTATTTGGCAGCCCCTTTATAGGTACTCAGACATGGAGACTGGGAGTGTGATACACAGAGGCAGATTGCTCTGGAATGGAGAATGGGAAATTTCAGGTACCATGCATTGAACAACTTTCATTGGGCTAAGAAGTGCAGAGTGCAAACCATGGTCTTGGACCAAAAAAAAAAATTAAAAAAAAAATTAAAAAAGAAAAAGCTGTTCAGACCGAAGTTTTTATGTTAATCTGGTAAAAACTATTACAGAATTGATCATTGGTAGCTTTTAAAAAGCCAGTAAGGCTGAAGGCCACAACCTATCCGTATCTTCAGAGTAGATAAATCAATTTTTTTTTCAGAAGTTAACTGATAAATGTCATGTAGGGGTGTGTGCAGGTATGTTTGAGTGTGTGAATGTTTTCCTGTGAGTGTGGGAAATAAGGTAGTTAGCAAGGGAATGTAAAAGCTCATTATTGTTTCTTACGAAGTGTGGCAATGGGACAGAAATTAAAGAGGCTGGGGGGGAAGCGAGCAGCTGTAGCTGTACTGACACCAATAACTTTTCATGAGGGTGAGTCAAAGCATCAGGATGTGAGACCCTCGCTCCTGCCCTTTTGAACTTGCTTCTATAGATCACGATGAAATAGAGAAGTGAGAGAAAGCCTTCTGTCCCCAGTGGGGAGAGAGGAAACCAGCGGCTCATGCAAATATTTCAGATGAGAAGCTGAACATACGCCCTGCTCACATCCGCAGGGATCGCCATGTTGAGCAATACCAATGTGTTTCAGAGGTGGAAACAGGTCTGAAGTAATAAGTACATGAAGGAGAAGTGGGCCTTCCTCATGTCCACTCGTTGAGGTGTAAAGCATCGCTTTAGCCATGGTGGGGCCCCGCAAATGCAGCAAGTGCAGTGGTGGTGCCCCTGAACATGGGTGACGTGAGGTACAGCAGGATGATCTCTGCAGGACATCCTGGCCAGGCTGGAGCTCGGCTGTCCCCAGGCCCAGGCAGCAGCTCAGCAGGTCATGCTCTTGCCCTGGCCCTGGCCGTGTGGCTGGTGGCTCTGCCTGCAAGAACCAAGGGTGTCACATCCGTGCTGCCACCAGCTGCTGGGCAGTTCATGCTGCATCGGCACGAGTTACCCTATGGGACCTTTGCAAGGAGGTGTTTGTGCTTGGTGTTTTGTCCCTGAGAGCTGGCCCTGAATGTCCCCTCCATGCTGGGAACGAGCAGGGAGGGACATGATGTGGCAGCAGATCTGCTGCTGATACTGCTGGCTGTGCTTTTGAGGTGGCCACGGGGCTTTCCAACAGGCCCAGCCTTGCAGGTGTCGGATGTGGAATGGCCAACCCGCCCCAGTGGCTCTTCAGATGTTTCTGGTGTCTGTCTGCTACTCAAATGGCAGTGGCTGAGCTCCCGCTGGGTCAGGAGGCTCTGTGCCTTAATGTTGTGTGGCATTGCGTGGCCTACAGTTTGCTTTTAAAAGCAAATTGAGAAGTGAGAGGCAGCTGCCACACTCACACAGCCTTCATGAAGATGTGGCCCCCAGCTTGGCCTCTTGGACAAAGAAAGAGAAGAATCTGCAAGACCCAAATTCCCCACTGTGGCAGCACAGGCAGCCTTTTCACTCATCTTAAGAGACAGAGGTAGGAGGGAATGCTCAAAGTTGAATGATACCCAAGTGTATTTTGCTCTCTTGGATTAAAACAAGGCCTGTCAGAAATCAGATTTCTGCTGAGGCCAAGGAGTGCTGCTTCTCTCCTGCCGGCTCTTTCTGCTTGATTGCTTACCCCATGACCTCAAGGTCCCAGCCAAGAGATGAGTCCCACCGTGGCAGGAACCATACACACCCCACTGAAGAAAAGCATTTGCTGCCTCACAGAGCTTCCGATTTAAACAGAAAATCTTGTGAGGGGAAGAAAGAAAATAAAGTGACTTGGGGTTGTTGGGCTGGCTAGTGGCAGATGTGGGACTAGACTCTCCTCTTCTGCTGTTCTGGTGGCCTCAGGATGAAGCCAGGCTTTGTCCTGGTGTGCTGAGTGTGTAACCATCCAGCCCGTGTGGACTTCATGGTGATATTAAAGAACTGGAGGTTTATGTCTCTATGCATTGCCAGTGTCAGCATCAGTATCACAACAAATTATCATTGATTAGGGAGTTCAACTGCATTGCACTGGCATGGACTGAAAAGCTAGAGACACCCATATTTCCAGAAAACATCTCTATTTTCAGACAGCACCACTGCTGCTCGGCGGAGCAGTGGAAGGGAGATTTTACGTGAGTGGATGTGTTATTTAAAAATGCAAAGATCTCTTGTTTTACATGAAGAGGCACATTTTCAGACAGGGAAATGGGTACATAATATCCTCTGAAAGCCCCTGGAAGTATGAGTGTCATTAGTATCTCTGCAAAAGTTGCCCTGTCTGCACTCCTCTCACAGTGCTTTGGTGACAGTTTGTGAGCGACACTTCAAGGCTGATTTTAGTAACCCTGGCTCTGCATGTGCTTTCCAGGCCTTATTACCCACTCCTTACATGTCCAGAATTTGCTGTAATTTCAAAAAACTTTATGTCCCAAGAAAAAGTTCTGCGGGTTAACTCAGAGTTTGATCATCTCCATCTTTTTTTAAAAGTGTCTCCAGTATTTAGATAGTTGGGGGACTTGTAAAACAGTGAGGGGTGGTTGCCCTTCCTGCACTTTGATTTTTCATCCATGCACATTCTGACATTGGGGTTTATTCTTTACTGTGAGTAGTTCAAAGGGAGCTTTGGTCCGAGCTTCCCTGATGATAAATATTGGATAGCCATAGCTGCCTTCACCCTTAACAGTGTAGAACATTTTCTGCATTATTTTGTTTTATATTCAGCATTCCTTTCTCTTCTCCCAGCATTTTGAGCAATTTGAGTCCCAAGCCTCACCTTTAATGTATTTTGACATTACTACGTTGCATAACCTTTCTCAGATAAAAAACAGTGAGCATGTTACTCCTATTTAGTTTATTAAAGAAAACCGTCCATTATCCCAATGGCTGCACAGATTTTTTGGGAAAATCCGTGCTCACACAGCTCTCAAACTGCATGTCTAAGTATTTTGGTGATACCTCATCACACAGGTCATTGTTCATTCAAACCTCTACTGCTGCTGGGGGCCTGCAAAGTAAAATACTAAATTCAAATGCTGAGAGGTAGAGATGTCCTTTCGGGGAGAAATATTCAAACGAGGTGCACGAACACCAGGAAAAGTGGAACGGGGCAGGAGTCAGGGAGCAGCAGCCTGTCCCTTGCAAGAGAAAGCAGCAAATAACGAGTTGGTTATAGGAGAGATAAAAGAAAAGCTGACCTCTGCGATAAGCATGGAGGTGGTGGAACGACGAAGCAAGGAGGCAATTATCCCAACTCTCCGGGATGAAGTGGGTACAAGAGCTAACAGAGCTGAGCAGTGAATTTCAGCAGCAGAAAAAAAAAAAATGGATCGTGCACAGCTGCAGGGGTTACTGCCGGAGACTGTATCAGAAAGAAGAAAAATGGATATTGCCTGCAGAGGGACTCAACACTTTATTGGGCTTCCAGGGGAAGTCGGCTCCAGCGTACACAGGAATTTCTGAGGAGATGATTTTCTGGCTACTTTAGATTCACTGCAAACAGGTTTCAAGTGATAAAATTCTTTGGGGGATATGGGTTATAATGAATGATCCGTTTTAGAAGAGGAAACAAATAGCGGGATGTTGCAATGTTTTAGCAGGGAGAAAGCCATTGTTTCCAGATTTGTATTAATGATATGGAGTAGAAGGAGAATGGCGAGATGACAGCGTTTGTAAATGAGGGAAGTGATCAAAGATCAGCGGCAGTCCCAGGAGGAAGGGTGAGAGCAGTTAGAAAATACTAAATTTCAGCTTCAATTCTCATATATCCCTTAGGATATTTTATAAATGTATTTTTTCCTGAAGAGTTTCCTGAGCACCCCAACTCAAGGCAGTGCATGAAGCCTGCACACCTCTGTGATTTGGCCAGCAGATAAATCCAGTTTCAGCTCCTAATACGGATAAGCCTGGAATTGGGAGAGACCACAGTACTCCTATCCTGTAAGCAACAGCCACCTGACATTATTCCAAGGCTACTGTCATGAGCACAGCTCTTGCCATGTGAACAAATCTGTGTATTACTCACAACTTGTAAGAACAAAGTAAAGAACAGTATTTGAACTGCATTTTCTAAACAACCACGTGGACTATACTGTGAAAGGAAAAACTCCCTGTCAGGAGGTTTTATATTCAGCATTTCTTTCTCTTTATGAGACGTCAGGGAAAAAAAAGTTACCTGCCCTGGAGATCCAGATCTGTAGGCAGAAAGATGCAAACTAGGAAATCCCAAAACACCCAAAAATTATAAAATTATCTTGCTCAACTAACATTATATTACTTGCATGATAATAATTATAAACAGGCACGCCATTTGATGATTTACAGATTCATTTCTCTACTTAGTTCAGTTAAAATTTGTGAAGTATTTCCCCTCATTTGTGGAGTAATTGACCTATTCTTTTGACATCCCTGGGTTTACAATCCAAAGCTGAGTGTGATCTTTCCCTTAAAGCTGGGTGTCTCTAGAAATCAAATGCTGGGATTTCATCGCATCTTGCTGGGTTCAGTACAAAAATTGCTGTTGAGATGTAAATACCTGGGCTGTGCAGAAAAGGATGCCAGGAGAGTGGAGGGGTGGCTTGCACCCTTTGCATTCACTGACACAGCAAACCCAGTGGCTCTCCCCTTTACACAATGTCTGTAGGGCTGTGGAACCTAGAAGCTTTGGAGATACAAGATTTCAAAGAACTGCATGTCAGCGACATCTTTATCAGAATGGGCAGCTTTGAACTTAAAACCTGCTTTTGTTTTTGCTGCTTTGTGTTTGTGTTGGGCATTTTTTGGTGGGCAGTTGTTTTCCCTGTGGATCATGCTCTTTCATGCTGCCAGTTTGGTCTGTGTCCCTTCACTGCCTGGTTTTCCTGAGGAGCTGGGCCCAAGCAGAAATGGGAGGTCACCTCTTGTGAGTTTCAAAAATCTGTAAGAAATATTCATTGGAAATCAGATACTAAGATATTAAATGTGCACGTAGAGTTAGAAGAGGAGGTATTAGTGGCATAACCCTTTTTATGATATTCCCTACAGATCTTAAGTATAAATATTTCCAGTGTTGAACAAATGCCACCTTAAATCATTCAATCACTCTCTGTAGGCTGCAGCTCACTCAACTACAAAGCTTCGTCCTGTTTCCAAGCTCTCAACAGGGAACGCAGGATAGCTCCATCATATTCCCTGTGTTCTCTTGTGCTGCCATTTTCCATCCTCCTTGGCTGGGTACTTTCTCCCCAGCAGGGTAACTGGTATACCAGTGTCTCACTGTGATTATTTGACTCCTTTGGTTTAGTCTTTGCCTGTAATCAGGTGCAAATCCAACCTCTAGCAGAGGGTCAAGAGGTTTTTTGTATGGGTGACACACCATGGGTGATTGGGGCCAGGCTCCCATGGACATCCTGTCCTGTCTTGTCAGCAGAGTTCCACCAGGGAAAGATTTGGCACAAGCTGTAAAAACGAAACCTTGACCCAGCCATGAGCAAATGAGAGGAAGGCGGCTGTTTAAAATGCCTGACGGTGAATTCAGATTAAACCATTTCAATATTGACTGAAATACTTAATTTTATTGGCACTGGCTACCGTGAACACACTTCCCTCTCAGTGACAAGCAGCAGGATTACTCAGCTCAGAGGTCACCAGGTGGACTCTCCATCCTTGGCTCCACTCTGAGGACAGGGCTGGCAGAAGGGGTGATCCTTCGCACAGGCCATCATTCCTGTGGCCTCACACCTCTGCCTTTGAACACTGGGGGAACATGAACTAGATGCAATTGGCTGGTGATCTGGTTTTCAACCCAGCAGTTCTGACCAGGGGATGTTGGACTGTGTGGCCAGAAGCCAGTCAGCTGCCAGCAAAGTGTTTGTGTGAAGACACACATAACATCTTTTGGCTGACAAACCACATTACATGTCTGTCCCTGTGCCCAGGAGTAGGCAGAGCAGTTCTCTGCTTCAATTTACTGTGTTATATATACATACACATATAGCCAAAAACGTGAACTTCTTGTGGTGGTGATTTCTCCAAGTTACTGCCCAAGACAAAGCCAATACCCCCAGGACCTGCCCAGAGAAGGGGAAGGCACTCTGTCTCAACTACTGCTGCTTGATCAACTTGCTGACACCAGAGTCCCTAAAAGTTGGCTTAGCAGTGGGTGATATCTGAGCCAAAACTGGCAGATCAGCAGCTGCTGGAAGCAGACACTCCTTCGCAAGTTCTGGTCCTCTCTGGTGTCACCCAAGCTGCTTCCCTGACTTTTAGCGACGGCTTTTTGTTAATTAGGTCACGCGTGGCCCTGCGTGTGAAGTGCCACACGATGCAGCAGGAACAGTTTTGTGCCGGTGTGTCTTTTCATTTTCTAAGTCTCGCATTTTCTTTGCTCCCCAGGTTATGCCAAGACAGAAGGAGGGACTTGGAGAGGGAAGATTAACCTTTCGCTGGCCACGATTCCTTCCCTCTTATCGCGGAGGATTCGGCAATGTGCCCCCCTCCCACCCAGCCTATCTGTCTGAATTGCTGAAAGCATAATGCTCCCATATGAGAGATAAGTAAGTGAGCTCTCTTTCTTTTCCATAGGGATGAACTATAGTGTATGCAGATTATTAGGAGAAGAAAATAATATCAGAGAAAGGTGGCTTTCTTAAAAGGCATCGGTAGCATTAGTGTCATGTGTGAAGCACCCATTTGTGACAACTGTACAGACCTTTCAATGGAAAATTGTGCTGTGCTACCTTTTAAAGTATGAAATGCTAATTTTGGATTTACAGTTTTTGAACTGGAGGGCTGCATTTTGCATGGAATTTTGTTTAATTTCCCAGAGAAAAAAGGCATTTGAAACACAACTGCCTACAGCCAACTGTCAACAAAAATCAACTGTAATAACACGCGGCCTGTCACTGATTTATGTGGTGATGTGGTAATCTTCTCAATTTAGCTGGATATTTCTTCTTCATACCAAATAGCTGAAAGTCTTGCTAGACATTTATGAATATCGGGAGGTGCTATTAGGATGATAATGGGGCAAGATTAAAGAGGTGTTCACTAGTTCAAAGTGCTAGTTAAAGAGACAGGAAATCGAGAGGTGTAGATATATATGGCCCATTGGTATAAGTGAACTTTATATTTTCAGAGTTGCTTAAGATTTGGGAGACAGCATATTGAGATCCATCTGCCAGGAGAGCATCTTTCTAAAGGGAGACTGGGGAAAGCAGCTATATGCCTTTTTTTTTTTTTTCCCCCCCCTAGAAAATATGCTTTTGTTTAACAGGGGTGGGTTGAAAATCTTAGGTATTCAAGCCAGAGCAAATGAGCATGGGCGATGTTTTAGCAAGCAGAGTGCTGGGAATTTTCCCCCTTTTCTCCAAAGGTCTGAGCCCTAGCCATGGTCATTTTGCAGCAGGCTGTGTCTCAGCCAGGACTGGCGAATAACATCTCACACTCTGCGTGTTACAACTAAGAAAAGTAATTGGCCTCTCATAAAGAGCTAGAACTAATGCAGACAAAACGATACTGCAAGACTTGAGCTGCAAATAAAGAGACAAGTTTGTGTTTTACAAAAATGTATAATTTACCAGGCATTTCATTATGCTGTATAAAAAGGCAAAAATGATAATTGAAAATAAATGCGGCTGCCTAGCTACAGTATATGCTGCCAGCGTTACTGGAAATAGAAGTGCTTTCTTGCTGAAGAGAGTTAAAATTTTCATACAACTTCTGTCTGCAGACTTGTGTAATGTATCTTGTTAAATTTGTTTCAGTTTGGGTATTTGTTACAGAGAAGCAGGCAAAATGTGAGGCTCTGTCTGTGTATTTTTATATCTAGGGGGTTGTACAATTATATGAATTATTAACAGTGTCTTCTGCAGATGCACACATCTGTGGAGTCTGAGACAGGATTCATGTTGCTGAGCTTATTCCAGAGTGGGCAAAGTACATCAGTTGCCTTCAAGGTTGCCAGAGATACTCCACTGCAAACTCCGGTCTTTCAAGGAACATTGTTACAAATATAGATAAACCAAAGCAATGTTGTTGGGTTATTTTGCCCTGAAGCAAAGCAAACTCTGAATTGCCGTTTTTCTTCAATACGAGGGGCTACTTGGGGATGCTGAGAATTACTGGAGGAGGAGAACACAGGTCTAAGAAATGTCATTGCTTCTGCCCTGAAAACTTCTTTCTAGCCCCCTCGTTCTCTGGCAAGAGGAAGTTGCCACAAACATGGTGTCCCTCTGTGTCTGAATGTATGAATCTCCCTGCAACTGCCCCAGTGCTCTGCACACCCAACATGGGGAAACCTTTCCCAAGGGAGCTTTGGGGGAAAAAAAACCTCCTCTGGATTGAGATTTTTCCTCCAAGCTCTTCAATTTCTCAACAGAGAGAGCTGTAAATGGCTCTAGGCTCAATTCTTCCCAGGGTCTGCTCATGCCCTGCAGCAACAAAAAGCTGTGCAGGTTATCCAAGTTACAAGTTAAACTACTGAGCTTCCATTAGGTCTGGAATTAAGCTAAAAAAAACCAGAGGTAAGAGGTCTTCCCTTGGCTGAAAGTGGCTGGAGACCACCAAGATGGCTTTAGAGGGCAGGGACGTAGGATAGAAACAGCAAATGGGATGAGTTTCTTGTTGGGATTCCCATTCTACAAATCCCTCACCAGGCTGGATGGGATGGCAACAGAGTGGACAGGGCACTGGGAAATGAACTCATCAGAAGAAGGGTTATACTTTCATGTGTGTGTTTAAAATTATCTCTTTTTTTATTCTTTCTTTCCATTTGGACTATTTTTTTATCTATAGACTCAAGCTGGGCTGCATTGTGCAGAGAGTCATGGTTGTGTTTGGATGGGTCAGGCCCTATGAATTCACTTGGCCTTGAAGCAAAAAAACTCATCATGAATAATGAAAGAAAGGAAAATAATGCCTGAGACAGAATGACTTTAAAAATGATTAATACCTATTCTTTTCCTCATAATTTGCCTCCAGACTTTTCCCTTTTCAAAATAGCTTGCCATTAGCTGTTTAACTTTCAATAGTCAGTACTTTGATGGAACTGGTGTTCTGAAGCCAAAGGGAACATTATTACTACTACTATTAAATAATAATAATAATAATAATAATAATAATAATAATAATAATAATAATAATAATAGTTGTTGTTGTTGTTGTTGTTGTTGTTATTATTATATCAAGGTTCCCTTTGATAATTTCAAAGCCCTGGATGAATAAAGGTCCAAGTTCTGCCCTCAACCACATCTAGCTGGCTCAAACTGGCCACTTGAAACATGGCAGTGTTTGCCAGGCAGATACTGAATTTCTTGAGCCTGTGGATGTGTAAACACCAGTGTCAGTTCCCATCCAACAACTGCTGACAGGAAAGCTGGTCCTGTGCAGAGCAGCACAGGGAGGATTTGCAATTATGAAGGAACGGGATATATCAGGGATGCAACTGACTGCCACTAAGTAGCTCAGCAACTCTCTGGGGCCTCCACTCAGGCTCCCAACGCCTCCTCTCAGGCAGATTTTCTTTCTTCAAAGGCTTTTATTAAAAACCAGTTCAGGTAAATGCTGACAGTAAGCAAGCAAACCTGTTGAGCCCCGAGTCCACAACTTGCCAGGCAACAGGATGTTTCTCTGTGACATTTAAGAGTGCTAACACCTGAAGAAAATATTGCATGTTTTACCCTTTCTGCCTAATATAACACCAAAAAATGCTGCTCTTGCAATTTGCATTTAGGGTCATTTTCAGCAGGCTGTCCCCACCTCCGTGCCCAGGATCTAAAGGCTCCCAGCTGCCTCCCATTAAAAGAAACCTTTTCCCATCAGTGCCCTGGCCAGGACTTTGTAATAACCCAAAGCAGCTTTATCTACCCCTGAAGCAGATCCACTCCAGCATTTGGGGTGTGCTGAGCCTGGGCTCCTGGCAGGGTGGGGATGGGAGCCCTTGGAGCCAGTGAGCTCCAGGGAGTTACTTAGTCTGTCCCAAACACCTGGGGAGCACTTTTAGCTTCAGCTTGCTCCTGCTGCAGGCAGCTTTACATTTGCTGCTGCTTCCAGCTCCTTGGGCCTACCCTGAGCTTCAGGTAAGTCTTTCCGTTATTCCTAAATTTAGTCTTACAGTTTTGTAGCACAACAGTGCTCCAGTTTTTTTCTGAGGTGATGAGCAGAGAAAGTTTGATGGTTGTAGGACCTGAAGTTGCTCCTTTCTATAGCAGTTGCAAGGTGCAGTAGTGGCTTGATGTGAAAAGTGATGATTTTGTCTTTCTGTGGTGAAATTCTATTTTTTTACCTTTTGCCATCTATATTTACCCCCAGTTCCATGATTCTTCTTTGTATATTAAACCTTTAGACATGTGTATACACGTATGGCTTCTCTTGTGGGCCTTCCCATAGCTGATCATCTGTGGAGAGCAGCAGGATTTAATGGGAATTGGTGCTTCTTAAATAGGACTTCTTTGATTTTCTGTCGAAATAGCAGATGATGGTTTTGTTGGTAATGGTCAGATATGCTAGTTCCATGAGCATTATTGCCTTTGCGGTACGTGAAGTCAGAATTGTTACGGCCTTTAGTCAGGCAATTCCTATTGAGTGTGGGGATTTTACCCCTGGTTAAAACAGGGATTGCCCTAAGAATCCCAGGCTTCGACTTCATCCTTTCCCTGGTCTTGGAGGAGGTTTGGAAGAACAAAAGGTGCCTATTTTTTCTCAGCTGCCAGCGTTTCAGAGAATCTGGGCAGTGTTAACAAGGCACAACTGGGCCTCGTTTAAGCACTTAAGGCTAAAGGGTGAAGTCCTCAGGAGCTTCCAGAACCTTCCAGGCCTTTCCAATCAGGCTGTGGATAAATTAATTATCTCTGCCTGTGCTAGGGGTGGAAGGAAGCCTTTTAATGTCTGCCAGGGGCTAAAGCTCCTTTTGCTGCCCACTGAAAGTGTGGCAGCCTCAGCTTAAATGGGTGAACCTATGTCGTGTGCCCCATTTTGGGGACTTTAATGGCTCAGAGGAGGAAAACTCCCATGGAAAACCCCCCTGATTCCAAGGGGTTCACCTGCAGCATGCGGCAGGCTGGGTTTTAAGCCATAAAAATGCACTTATGTATTACCTGCAGAGATAATTGAATGTATATCCACATCCCCAATAGAACACCTGTGCTGCCTCCCTGGCACGCATAAGTATTCCCTGCATGCCTGCGTGTTCTCTGCAAGCTACACTACACATTAATAAGACAATCCATATATTGCATTAGGACAGACCGTATGCAGACAATGCTCCAGGTACTGCTTTTTTATTTTTTTTTTTTTTTTTGTGTAAATCCTGAAATATGGCTGATATGGTCCACTGCAAAATGAACCTATATTGGAAATGGCAAAATTGTAATGTAAAATATACTGGGGTCAGTGGGGTGTGATGTTTTTTGCATACATTTTTTCTCCCTTGACCCATGCCATTCTCCTGCATATCGGGGGAAAAAAGCTTCATCTCACACAGAAATGTGATGTCCTTTACTGCCAGAGGCTGTTGCTGTTTTAAATGAGGAAAAAGCACAATGCATGAAGAAGGAAAATTAAAGCATATTCATTTTGGAAATTAGATATGGTGTCAGGAGACTCTCTGGAAATAGCAGGGTTTGAATGGAGCACCAGACTACAAGACAGTTCACTGAACTTTTGACCACTATTTATACTATGGGAGCTTTTGAAATGGGAAGACAGCGAAGTATTTTATAGCTGTTTAATAGTGGATTGTGGTTTTTACTAGACATTTATCTTCCCTCTGAGTGTATATAAGATAAGTAAACGTTATGTAGTGTAATTGCATTGTGTTGGAAGTGCTTTAATTTAGGGCTGGTTTATGTTCCCTGTTTGTGGTACATCTCATCCCCAGCCACTGCGAGGGGGTGCAGGTGCCACCTGAATGCCTGACTCCATCCCAGCATCTGACACATAACTGAGGCTGCTCCTGGGATCTAAGTGATGCTTTTGCTGTTTGTACGGGGCAAAAATTTAAGTCTAAAGCAGAGGTGTTTGTGGCCCTGGACTGTTTGGGAAGCTCAGGTAACTTCTGGCTCCAGGCCTGACTTAATTTCTCTCTCATTTCTATATAGTGAAACTCATTTTAACCTCCGCTATGGCTTCAGTCTCTTTTTAGCATTCCAAGTACAGGGAGCAATACACCCTTCCAGGGCTGGCAGCTATCTCATTACAATTGTAACAATGCATCACCAGGCAGACATGCATGAATGAAACACTGTTTGCAAAACCAAAAATGTGTTTGGGGTATTTTTAGGTCCTATTAACTTGGGTTGTTGTTCAGGGAAATAATATAGAAAGATCAGAATTCTGGCGTAATCTGAGAAAATTTGGTCTCGGTGTAGTCGAGACTCTTCTTTCCCTTTTCCCTTTTCTTTCCATCTACATAAATTTTTAGCTTCAGTTGGCAGAGATTTGCACCGTGGCTCTGGGTCTCAGGGACCAGTCATTTGAGAGGGAAGTGCTCTGGAGAAGGAGCTGCCACTGCCAAACCAGCCACCCCCTGGAGCTGAGGACTCAAAAATGGAGTGCTGTATGGGGATTGGTGCATGTACTGCTGTGTTCCTTTCGGGTTTTTTTTTCCTCTTGGAGACAATTATAAAACAGAACTCTTATTGCTTAATACTGAGAAGCAAACCACAAAGCCTTTTTTCTTCCTTTTTTCTATTTTTACTATGATATTAGGGAAAGTTTAGGCTGATGGACATCCATTGCTTAGTCCCTTTGTCTTTTGTCAGTTAGCCTTTCATATAGTTTAGCCTATGTGGGAAGGAAAAAAAGATTTTCCTTCTGCCATGGAAGATGCTTTTCTTCCTTGGACCAGAAGCTCCTCTCCTCTCACTAGCCAGTAACAACCCTTCTGTTCATCCTTATGTCAAAGCCCCACTACTGAGCTAATAGAGATCGCTGACAATTAGAGATGAGCTGAAATGATTTGGCAAACTCTGGGTGCCTGTGAACCTGAGGGTGTTCTCAGATCCCTCGGAGCCTGGCGGGTGCATTGCCAGCTGCGTGCCTCCCACGTCCCCTCTCCTCGTGGGGAGAGCAGTTGGGATGCTGAGTCCGGCTGGGCCTGGAGACTGGGGAAGAGTGAGAGGGGGAGTCTGTCAAGATTCATCTCTTCCCTGCTGGGAGATGCATCTCTAGCCTGCTTCCCTTCCTGGTTGCTCTTTGTTGCTTCTTCTTGCCAAGATGTCCCAGGCACTGTCAGGTCTCTTCTCTTGTGGGAGATGGGAGTGATGATATCCCAGGGTGCCTCTGCCTTTTCCTCAGGAGTAGCTTGATGGGCTCCTGCATATCGGGGGGTTTCCCTGGAACACACAACAGAGACGGTGCATGGGATAATGCTTTAAAAGGAATGTAAATTCCCTATCTGTGTGCACCTCCTCAGGTGCTGGGTTTGTTGCCTCCTTTTGTAATGGCTATTAATTTTACTTTGTTTTTCTCTCTTTTCTATTTTGTGCTTTCCAGTTGCCCAAGAAAATATCACGAAATACCTTGAGGTCCTATTTGTGCCAAAACTTTATAGGACAAGTGGTAATTTCCGATGTTTTCCTTACTGTTTATTCAGTGTGGGACTACCTGAACGTAACAATACCCCAAGTAACCGCTGGTGAAAAAGCAAATCCCCCAAACAAGCGTCTCAAAATTAGGATTGTGTCGTGGGATAGTCTATCACTGGAAAAGGTGGTTGGCTGATGGCTGAGCCATGACCAGCAGCTTGGGATCTGTAGCACGATTTCTACTCTGAAAGACTGAATTTACCTTTTATGCTCGTCCTGACTAGCTATTTGTGGGAGTGTGGAGAGAAGCTGCTTCCCCAGCCTCATTAGGGAGCTGTGCTGCAGGAAAATTGCTTAGGGAATTTTTGTACATCATTTGAATCCCGTGAAACTGAAATGAAGAGGTGTATTTTCATTATTTTCTTTCACTTTTCTTAAGGCTTCAGGGTCTCTTTCACCATAGTGTGGAAATTTGTACCTCAGTGTTCCTGTCTGCCAGTGTGTCTGATATTTGTGGAGGACTTTGGAAGTGTCTTAGCCTTAAGCCCAGTAAAACTTTTAATCTGCACCATGTGTCTATTAAACAGGAGTGGTAAAGTGCAACAGGTGGCCAGGACCTAGAAATTAGCAAATTTCAATTTGCATTTTGGAGGCGTATGAAATACATCTGTGTAGTCTCTAGAAACACAGAGGGGGACCATGCTGACAAATCTTTATCCTACATGTCTGCACATGCTTTTCTGAGGGAAAAAACATACAAAACCAGACCAGAGCCAAGGCACAGAGGTAATGAAACAGAAAACGAGTGGCTTGGCCCCATCGTTAACATTGCAGTCCATGTGAACACATTAGACACAAATTCTTTGTGTGTGTGAGGAGATAACAGATCCACATTAATTTCAGCGCTGATTGCTGTTCTTTATTAATAGAAATGTAATGTAGTGCCAACGCCAAGCCCTGCCAGCCTTTCCTTTTTATCTTCTCTTTCAAACATAGACAGTGTGGAAAGCCTGATCGGAGGATCCCCCCAATCCCTGTTTATTTCACAGCTTGTTAAGCTGAGGGACAGTAATGGCACCTTACCATGGCTGAGGTGACCGTGAATTGTCAGCAAATACTGTAAATATTGTTTGGAAATTTTTTTTGAGGCTGAAAATAGTTTCTGTGGAATAATGCTAATTTAGTATAGTTTCATAAATTGAACAGAATTGAATGAATGACAGTAGATTTGTGAATAATTTGCAAATTGAAGCAGTGATAAAATTTGTCAAATAATGCGTTTTCTATTAATAGTTTGCTCTGCTCCATGTAGCTGCTGAGCAGTCTTGGCTCTCTGTTTTTTTCAAGGAAACACCGGAATAAAAATTATTTTTATTATTTTTATTTTTTACCACTATCCTTTTTTCTTTTTTTCTGTTCCAAGAGCCATTGTTTACTTTTGAAGTAGATGAAAGATGAATTCAGGTTACGTTCTGACATTACAATGAAATTGTCAATAGAAATCAATGCCTTGTCACCTGATGAGTTAGGGGCTATAAGACAGCCTAACAGTGTCCCTATATCTTCAGCCTCCCTCATTGTGCTGCCCTCCTCGGGAGCCAAGCAACTGTACTGTTATGGAAAGGTGTTGTCATCGTTAAGGGGATAGTAATGGAGTTTAATAAACCTGGGAGCCAAGGCATGGAACCCTAATCCCCGTGCCAGTGTTATAAAGCAGCGCATTGTCTGTAGAGCCTGGTGTTCCTATCTGCATTTATTGACCCTGGAGAGGTAATATAAACACAAGAGATGGAGGTCAAAGAGCTCACCTTCAGCTGCTACACGTGGCCGTCGATGCCTTGAAATACCACTGTGTCAACTCTGTCCTCCCAAAGACCTCGGCGTGCTGAGCCGCTGCTGCTTCTTAATGTTCCAATGGGAATGGCCACAGGGTTGTTCCAGTGTCGGCGTTGGAAACGTGGTGTCCCCACCCCTGAAGGCCCTGGTGTCACCTAGAGCCTTGCTGGTGGAGTTTGTGCTCGTTAAGCTCGGTGCTAACGGGCTGCTGAGTGCTCCGCATTCCTTCCTGATGGAGCAAGGATGTAGCCCAGCTCCTGCCTTAGGCCATCACTTGGGGCAGCTCGGAGCTGGCTGTCCTCTCCAGGTGTGCCATTGAACTTCGAGAATGTGGGTGTTTCTGCCATGCAGTGGCCTCAGAGTCATTTCCCTCTCCCCGTGTAATTGCCCTCAAATTTGTCCAGATTGTAAATTCCAGACCCTTTGTGGAACAGAAGCTCCTTCAGCTTCAACTGGTTCAGTCCCAGAAAGCGATAGCCCTAAACAGAAATTATTATTATTACTATTATTATTATTGTAAACCCCCCCCCCAAACACACCCAAAGAACCTGATTTATAATAAGATACAGGAACAATTTATTCTCTCCCTCCATGGATTAGAGGGGTGGTACTTGGAGCAGCTTGTTAAACAGAAGTGCTTGGCCCCTGGCCTTGTACTGCTGTTTAATGATCCACTCTTCATGTGCCACCTCTCTAATCCATGGAGAGATAGGTACAAATTGTATCTATAATGTTATATTACTTAACAGTATAATGTATTATAAATCATAGAATTGCATCCCTGCCTTGTAATTGGTGAGATGTGTTGCATGAGAAATCCCCTAATTCAATATAAAGTGGTCGCTCTTATGCATAACTACCTCTCTGGATCAAACCAATTCAGCCCAGAAGTGGTGAGGGGAAAGTTAAAACTTTTTTAATTTAAAAAAAAAAAAAAAAAAAAGGGCAACAATATGACTTGGCATAGCTTTATAGGCCCCTCATTGGGTTTATAGGCTCCTGCCCTCAAACAGCTGTTTAACAGAGGAGCTTGTTCCTGCAGCAGGAACTGGTCTGCACTGTGTCTCACGACTTCCCAGAGGCTTCCTACCTGCACACCACTCTGTTTGTGCCAGGACTCGTGCTCATTTCCGGTGATGGATTTGCCAGAGGGAAGGAAAAATGTCAGTGAGGGGCTGTTGAGCAGCCTGTCCCTGCTGTGCCCTCAGCCCCATTTTGCAGTGCCTGTCTCAGTGATGTTGAGGCACTCCTGCAGTAAAGTCCAAACTAAGACCCCTGTTTTATTTCCACCCCCCCCTTAAACCCGATGTCTTGTCTTTGAATAGTGACCGGGAACAACCACTGCTTCAAGGAAGACTTGAAAGTATCAAAAATATCTTCATTATGTAACACATCAGTAAAAGAAGTATTTTTTCCTGACCCTGATAGTGATCCACTAATATCCTAAAGCAGTTTGAGTGATGGGCTGTCTGATTCATTCCGTGAAGTTGCAACTACAGATGTGTCTTCCCCCTGCCCAATAAATAACTAACCTTTCTTTAATAAATAATAAATAAACCCTAGAGCTATTCTAGACAAACTATGCTTAATTAAAGCCTGTGACACTAAAACAAGTTACTTCTCTTTTCAATTAGAAAATGCACTTGTGGCATAAAAAAAGAAAATTTAGCAGTAAGAGTTAGTCTGCATGCATGATAGAAATGGGCCTTAATGAAGGCGAAGAAAAAAGCTTTATCTGAGTTTAAGCAAACCTTGGCCCTGGGATTAAGGGCTCGGTGATGGGGCCCTACCAGGGCTGCTGATGTTAACCTCACTGGACAAGATCCTGTTGGTCTTGTATGGTTTACAAAAGTAATGGTGACCAGCAATCAGGCAGGTGCCCCAACTCTTCAGGCCTCTTGGAGGCAAGTCTGGAAGCCTTATAAGAGTAATATTTTTTTTTTTTTTTGTTTCCTCTGCTGAGTTTGGGAGAATCCATTAGTATTTAAGGAACCTCATTGCACTTCTGTGGTATTTCACCGGGAAGAAGAAATCCAGCAAGCTTAAAACAAAAGGAAATAAACTTTTTAGACGTTTCAGTGACTTAAGCCAGTGCAAATTTGCATTGGGATTGGGGGGAAAGAGTTGATCTCATTGGAAGAGGAAGTGATTTGGAGTTTTTTTTCTGGAGCAAAGCGCAGTTCAGCCATCCCGGTCTCCTCCAGTGCTCATAGGGCAGCCCGAATTACTGACTCGGAAAATCCCTTCGTGTCCTGTGCTGCCTAATTTAAGAAGGGAGATATTCCTTCTGTCCTTGAAGGGGAGATGGAGGGTTGTTTCTTCCTAGTTTTATATCTAGCGTACACCTTTTGTTTGCAAATAAAAGTATCATCTCTAGAGTTCAAGGTACTTCCTATTCGCCAAGCAAAACAAACTTGGAACAGTTCCACTCTTTCCCATCTCCAGAAAACCTAATACACGGCTGAACTGTAAGTTTGTTTTGCTTGGCAAATAGGAAGTACCTTGAACTCTAGAGATGATACTTTTATTTGCAGACAAGTGTTTCCTGAATCTGAAACTTGCATAAAGTGGGGGATGTACAGAATCAATGCTTGTCCCTGCAAGAGGCCTGAAATCTTGATGTGCTGATTCCTTGTGTTTTTGCTTTTTTGCCTTCAAATTTATTTTTCTGAGGTGCAAAGGTGCCGCCAAAACTCCAAGTGAAGTTTTCCAGCTTTTTTTTTTTTTTTTTCCCCAGGTAAGGCCATCAGAATAATAACAGTACTTTTCAGTGCTATTAGACAAGACTGTTTTTCACCCAGGTTGTTATATTTATGTCTCTGGTTCCAAGGTTTCCTTCCTGATGAAGTTGTTTTGCTTTTAGTGAATGTGAATTGTCTACAAAAGGAATGTTTTTATACATTTATCTCCTTTTTCTAGTTAGTTTTACCTGCTCTTACAAATGAAAGCCTGAGGGTGGGGAACAAGGAAAAAAATAGTAGCTACCGTTTTCCCTCTCAAAGCCCCAAATAATTATGCTAAGTGGGGCAGAGTACTTTTCTCTCCTGTGACTGACTGTAGTCCCCCATCCATTCCTGCACCCCTGTGAGCCCTAGGGCACTGGATTTTCCTCCCCAAGATGGGCAGGGATTCCTGTCCTCCCCACCAGTGCCCCCAGGCAGATCAGGGTCTGCCTGGCAGAGTGGGGGTGGGGAGAGAAGGGTGGGGTGAACATAAAAAAAGGGGGGGGGAAAAATGCTTCTTTCTCGGAGAGCTTTAATCGGCGATTACCTCATACATTTGTAAAAATGACTGCCTAAGAAGTGAAAAAAAATCTATTTCTCCAGCAGCACACACTTACTCTTAAATCAATCCAACGCAGTAGGTCACTTATTTTTTTCCTTCTGACTTTTCTATTTATTTGCTTACATGACAACAAAGTTGCCTTTTCCTGGACTGAAGTGAGCAGCAGAGTGCTTCACCTCCCTCCTTTCCCCACACTGTGGGATTATTTGGAGCAGGGTGTAAATGTCCATTCAGATTGTGGAGTGTTTTTATGTGCCTGTCTGCATAAAAATAGGATGTGATGATGTTGAGGATTAGAGGTATGGTCAGAAACTTTTTAATATGTTATGAAATACTTGCACTGAGCACGGCTCTTTCCGACTCCAGGACCTCCATAGTGAACATACAATAGCAATAAATCCTGGAGCAGATTAAGCAATTTCTCCACAGTAATGTGTCTGTTGGAGTTTCAAATAACCCAGAGTAGCTTGAAACATTTGGATATTCCAGTCTGTATCCCATCTGTATGTAGAAAGTTGATGGCAGGGCAGCATCCTGAACTTTGACTCCTTGTAAAAGTTTAAATTGCTGCCCTGCTGGGCTGAGTGAATGCTAATTACTTTGTCTCTTACAATACATCCAGACTACTTATTTAAAAAAAAAAAAATCCCTGAAGACACAGCTTTTGCATGCCAAATATATTGCACTCAACAAAACACAGGGAACAGTGGGCCTGTTTGCATACAGCCAGTGCCATTGTGAATTTGCTGGGTTTAGCAGCCTTTAAGAATAATTTCAGTTTTTTACTGCTCATGTGAAAATTGCCGAGGCTGAGGAAGCACCTGCAGCTGTGATGCACTAAATCCACGCAGGTTGCTCTGAGGATCTTGGAGTGTGTCCCCAAAACAAAGATGGGCTTGAGATTTGAATTTATTTGTCTGAATCAAGCAGGGCTTCTTACAAGCCTTTTCTGGGCTCATCCCAGGGCTGGCATTAGAGGTACAGTCAAAATAAGGCCAAAGCTGTAATCCATGGAAGCAAAGTCAGGCAGGCTCTGTCTTCCTGGAGATGCTCAAAATCTTCGCTGCATTGCCAGAGTCTAATAATTATTAACAATTCTGTAATAACAATATTCATTACCAGGGAAGCCGAAGTTCACTGATGATTTTTTGGTTCCTTTCAGCAATCATTAAGCACAATTAGAAGATCAGAACTGATGAGCTCCTGGCAGTGATGTTGTGTCTAGGGGCCACTCCTTGTGTCACTGCTGCAGAGCAAGGAGCTGTGGGCAAGCATGGCTGTTTGCGGTGCTCAGGCTACAGATGTGGCATCAGGGTATCCTGACGGGAAAGAAGAAGTGTCAGGGGAAAAAAAATCTTGAAAGATGATGGAGCTTATAAGTAGGAATGGACAAATACCACTGGGAGGTGAGACTCTAAACCAGTGTTAGCCCCTGCCCCCTGCTCTGCCCATTCCAGAGCTGGCACTGTGCAAGCTCACTCAAAAAGCGGCTTATTGGCTACTTGGACTTTGCACTGGACCAAAAACCATGCCCTAAAACTTTCCCGAGGTGGGGTGGAGGACCCAGGGCTTGTTGTCCCATTTATTCTCTCTTGGATTAAGAAGTGGTGTCATGTTGTGGATTTTTTGTTTTTCCCTCATATCCAAAGAGCAAACTTGTTTATTTTCAGCCAATGATAAGCTTGTCCAGCACTCAAAGACCCTTGGGAGCCCCTCTGCCCTGGTTTTGGAGCAGCTGAGTCTTCATGGTGCCCCATGGCCCTCCCATGATCGTGTGAGGGGACGGGTAAATGTGCTGCTACCGCTGCACACAGGGCTAAGGGAATATTTTTGAAATAGGTTAAATGAAAGGCATTCCTAACATGCTACCCATCAAATGTCCCTATGAAAAGGAATGTCTTTTATGGAGGGAAACAGCCTGCAAATAATTAATTGAAGAAAACGGGGGAAGGGGGGGAAGGGGCAGAATTAAAGAATTTCATAATATTTCAGACTTGGAAAACGTGTCACCAAATCAACAAACAGAGTATTCATTAGGAGAAATTTGCTTAATTTCAGACCAGGGATGTCAAAGCGCCGTGAGAGTTGTTCTGAGGGAGTTTTTAGCCCAATCAGAAAGGAGAGAAGACCACAATTATTATGGGAGTCTGTTCTTCTGAGAATGCCAACCCAGTTTTGCAGACCCAAGAGGTCTGAACAATCTCAAATCAGGTCTGGCTGCACAACTCTTCCTCTCGCCGCTGTCTATGCTGAGAGAGACGTGAGGCTGCTCGTTACTGTTTTCAAAACCAGTGTCATGTTTAACCTCTGAGACTCTCCTGAGCTCCAAGTGGAGAAATTTATTTATTAGGGCTACCTGTTCAAACCTTACCTGCAAGCAGAGCTTGACTCCAGAAAGTTGGCTGGGTTTGCAGCACTGGGTCTCACATGGGGAAGGCCTGTGTGGTTTGGGAGTGTTGTGTGCCGAGAGGACTCGGTGCTGCCTGGGCCACAATTTAGCTGATTACAGATGTGCAAAGTGCACATCTGGGCATTATGTTAAGAGCCTTAATGAAAATCATCAGACCACAGACCAACTCCTCCCTGGAGGTGCCTGCGAAAGGTCACCCCATAGCTTTTCCCACTGGTAAGCAGTCCCAAATACCCTGCTGGAAACTGCTTTTTTGGATGCCTCGTCCTCCAGAAGCCACTGCATGCGGATGTGCCGGCCCTGATTGCTTGTCACCAGGGCTGATTCAGTGGGGTACCCGCAGCACAGGCAGTGGCGTGGTGGTACTGGAATTAACAACTCAGTGTTTTAAATTACTCCCTGGATTTATTACCTTCTGGGAGAAGAAGTTATTTCTAGACCCTCTGCCAACCCTCAATTTCTAGTAAATGAGAATATACTAGTTCTGGGACTTAGGATGCTTTATGAAAGGAGAGGGGGAGAAAAAAGAAGGGAAAATGGTTTTGATCTGAGACAGAAATTCAGACAAAGGATTACCCATGTTGTTTGAACAGACAGTGCATAAACATTACCTTATATTAAGGAACAGAGACTTGCAACATCCAGGAAACTACTTTATTCACAAAATAAAACTAGGCCCATTTCTGCTTATTCAAATACCACCCACAACTTTCTGGGGAAAGATCATATGCAGAGCATATTTGGAAACATTATTAGGAATGCATAAAGTACAGTATTAGTCAATTTTATATGCTCAGTTGCATGAAATCTGTGTGTTTAAAAAATATAATAATTTGCATTTCATGGCTTTTGATAACCTCAGGAGTGCACTTGAAATTCAGCACATGCCCACAGCACCTCCCAGCTCACCCCATTTTTAACTGAAGACCAATGGTTTCTATTAAAGGATCAGGCAGGGACTCTGACAAGCCAGTCAATAACTATGTGAGGTTACTTCATTAATGCTATAATGGCTGATAGAGTGAGAGGCAAAAAACAGGTTCCTGACAGCAGCAAATGAAAATGATAGAGATTCCTGAAGCAACGCGCCTTTCCTTTGTCATTGTCTTTTGCTTGGCTTATTCAAAATGTGGCATTTATGTATTCAGCCTTGATGAATGTTGCAGGCTTTAAGTACTTTTTCCATCTCTAATGCAGTGCCGATTGCACATTGTTCTTTCTTCCTCTCCCTCTTTTTTCCCCCCTTTTTTTTTTTCCCTCCTGTAACCTCTGCTGTCAAGGCATTGTGGGCTGAAGGGTTGCAGGCTCTGGCTAAATGGCTTTTTTGCTGTAAACGGTGAGGGTGACGGGACGATGGATCATGAGCGCTGCCGGGGTCATGCAGCGAGTGGGTGGCAGCGGCTGGAGCTGCAGCGAGGTGCGGCAGGAGTCCCAGCCCTGCAGGGAGCAGGACTTCAGCCATGGAAAGGCAGCACCCCACTACCCCACGTGTTACTGGGGTGGCTTAGGGCACCCCGCTGGTGTTTTGGGAAGCTTGTTGCACCAGGGCCCCAGGATTTCCCTTTTGAGGGGTGGTTCTTGCCCAGGACGAGCAAAAACTCCATTCCCGGTGTTCCGAATCTGTTGGATGTCTCCTCTGGGGGCTGTCCCAGGGTGGTCCCCAAAAGGGTGTTACATTTCTGCCATTCCCCCAGAGCAGAGTAATGTGTGGAATTTGAACATCGGGATAATGGGCTTGGATAATTTAGCTTCCGTTAAGATTTGTAAGTATTGCATATAAGTGCCCATATTGCAGTTGGAAACATGACAGAGATTCTTACAGTTTCCTTTCACTCTTATTTCTGTTCATTTAACTATTTACGTTATTGAATGTTTGATTTTTTGGTCACAAGTTCTTTCTGGAAATTGTTTTTCTTTAGGCTATGGAGATCAGAGGGTTGAGGCAAAGCTAGCCCAGTGCTGGCCCCTTGCAGAACCTGACACCTTCATGTTTGTGCTGCGGAAAAAAACTGCTCATTTATCATGTACCAGTCTTAAAAGGCAGTGCTAAAGGTGAAATAAGTCTCCTCAAACTTGTCAAAGTTGCTGTATGATGAGTTACAAAAATATTTCTTTTTGTAATTGTTCCTTTCTCATAATTATTCCAGATACCTCAGCCATGCGTTGAGTATTTTTGTCCAAAATAACCTATTCTATTCCTTTCATAGGATGTCTGTGCACACCTGCTAAATACCTTCCCATCCTCTGGTTTTCTATTCCAAGACAATTCCTTACGTGCCTAAACCCCAGTTTGTTTAAAGCCAGCTTCTGAAGATGCCGAGGCTTAATTCAGCGCAGTGTTTGGGCATGTGCTTATCTTTAAATAGTCCCCCAGCAGTCACGTTGCAGAGGCAATATTAGACACATGTCTAACTCTCTGCTGACTTGAGCCTAAAAGGCCTAAATATCCAAATAATTAGATTAATTTGTGGCTTGATAGTGGAAGACTTTTGGCCTAGGAAATGAGAATGCAAAAAGTATGTAAAGCAGTTGCAGATGTGTATTTCCCAGCAAACTTGGAAGAGACTGTGAGGCAAAATGTTGATACTGGGCGTGCAAGAATGTCTGAACATTAAAGTGCTTTAAGCTTCTTTAAGAAGTAGCTTGGGTAAGAACCAAAGCTTGGGTTTAAATTGTTTCCGCAGCAGAAGCAGAGAGGCTCAGAGCTTGCATTATTTATTTTTTTAAGGCACTGGTAACTTCAGGGATTTTCCCATGTTTATGGTTTAACAAGAAGGGAGCCAAGTGTGCTGTGGTTAATGACATAAGCATTAAAATAGAAGGATGAGGGAGATCTGGACTTGCAAACCTCTTTGGGGATTTTGGGCCAGCCAAATGGCCCCCTCAGCAAAGAGGGTGGGTTGCTGCTTTCTCCAGCTTGTTCTCTACAAGCTTCTGGCAAGGGTTGCTGCTCAGCACAGGAAGGGCCTCCAGGAGAAGGTCACTGGGCATTGCTGTGATAACAACTTAAAATCACCCACATACAGAGGAGGGGACAAGCTGCTCATTTCCAGTTGCACAGCAGGACCTGTTGGAGACCTGGGGCACGGAGAAGGGCGCTGGTGTTTGTAGCAGGGGTGGTCATGAAAAGTACATTTGCCTGTCTCTCTGTAGGCTGGAAAGGGAAGCCTAGTTTGGAAACACTTGGGACTGACAGGGTAACCTGCAAAATGTTTGAAGTGGCCCCATTTTCCAGCCGAATACTTATTTCTATGGGGGTTGCTGAATGCACTCTGTGTGTGTAAACTGATGTAATTCCATGCCCCTGTGGGACTTCAGGACACTTCCCAATGGGGTGATCTCAGGCAGTGTCCGTGCTTGGACTTGGTCTGTGGTTGCGTGTGTTGGTTTAGTGCCTCCCAGTTGGTCTTCATGCAACTCATTTCTCAGTCTGTGTTCAGCCTTAAATTATTCCAGCTTCTTCCAGGCACTCAGCACTTCTCTTCCCCAGCCTGTTTCCCAGATGGGAAAGGCTGTGATCCCTCCTGGTGCAGCCACAACAGGCTTAGCATGTCCCCATAACTGCAAATACTGGAACTGTGGCAATTCCTTCAGACTCAAGCATCCAGGGCTCCCTGCTGTGGAGCTGGGGTTGAGGAGCATCCCTGCATGAAAGCTGCCTTCCAGGAGAGGATTTGCTCAAAGGGTGGTTGTTCAGCAAAGCTTGCCCTGGGTTGGGATAAAACCCCCTGGAGAGGCAGCTCTGGGAGGTGCAATTTGCACCTCTCTGCACAGGCAGAGGCGTGAATTGAGTGAGGAAGCTGCCAGGTTTTGGTTCCTCCGTGGGAAACCACCAGGATTGTTTTCCACCAGGCAACGAGGAGAAAGGAACAGTCATTTTGTAGTCCTCACCAAAATTTTTTCCGGGCCTTAACTATCTGGGAAGTGGTTTTATGAGGGTTCCAGCACCTCCTGCCCTGCTCCTGTAGGGTGGGACTGCCTCGCTGGGCTGGACTGAAGGTGGGAGAAGTGGTGGGCCTGGGTGACAAATCTCACTTCTCTGCCTTCACTCCTTAAAATTACTGACAGTCCTTTCTGTTGTGCTTTTGGCTGATACTTGCATGCAAAATCCTGCTTTTTGAATGGTAGAAGGATTAAAAAATTAACGCTAATCCAGTGTGTGTTTATGAGCAGAGCTGGGTGGTGGCAGAGTCAAGTTTTCTTGGTTGTTTTTTTTTTTTTTAAGTTGTGAAATTGCTGGGGAGTAACTGAAAAATGCTGTTTCTGACAGGAAACATTACACCTATCCTACCTGTTCACATTCACAGAATGCTCTGAGCACAAAGGAGGGCATTTAATGAACTTCATGAATCCATCAATTAAAGAAAATTCATGTGCTTTCCATGATCAGCTTCTAATTTCAAGGCCAAACTCTATTCAACCCAGCCCAGTATCCCCTAGCAGATACAAATTAAAATATAATACCATGTGTTGCCTGTGGATATTTTTAAAAAAGAGGTATTAAGTAAAAGGCATCAATGCCTGTATTATGCAAAGATAGAGATGTAATGAATGCTTTAACAGAAATAAGGTTTTTTAAGAATCTCCTGCCAGTTTGTCTGCGTTTATCATTTGCTCTTTTAAACAAAAGTTAGAGAAATTATTGCTAGCAAACAAAAATCTATTTTAGACAAACACAATATGTCCTCAAAGATCTAGTTTGTCATGCTGATAGTCTCATTGGCTGTGATTTGTATATTAAAAAGATTTTAATTGCCCAGGTAAGTGCCTGCACCTGCTAAGACATTGAATATTAGAGCACTTTATTCTAATCTCTTATAATATAGGGCACACTTCACCCATAAAATTATTCTCTACACAATTATAGCTCGGTTTTGCTGAGGTAGAGAGTGCAACCTAACTGTTTGGTTTTGCTCATTATTATTAAAATCATGCAAATGAGGACCATTGGGTAACAGTTGTGTAGTTAACTGCTCAATAGCCTGGTCACTGCTTTTCCTTTCCACTACAGACAATTACAGGGATGGGGATGTGGTACCTTGAGGCTGTGCTGGGTGGGCAGTGGGCTCTGGAAGTGAGGAGCTTATGTGTAATATTGCCACCTGTTTTTTGTAAAGTGCATGGTTTTCTCATGCATCCTATTTCCATTTAACTGGGAAATTTGTGATTTCAAAATGCAGAGATTTGTTCGAAGCAGAACAACTGGCACAAAGTTTGAAATTGCCTGTAAAAAACACGTTTCTAGGGCATGCTCTTTTGAATTAGTCAAAATGTTCTAGTTCAATAAATCAAAAGGTTTCATTCCAATTTAGTATTTCTTTTATAATTAGGGGTATAATGCAATGTAACAGTTCCAAACAACTTTTTCTTTGGCAATGAATAATTGACTCACTCTGTTCCAATGACATTTATTTTTAGAGTTTATTCTCACCAAAACGCAGTGGTTCAGTTTTGTTCTAAAGGAAATTCTATCAAAATGTGCCGTATCTTGCACCAAGTTCCTATCTGACAAAGTGGCATTTCCTGGTGGAGAATGTTTTATCCCAGCTGCTTTGACCAACTCTTGCCTAGGTCCCCAGATCTCTAAACAAAACAAGGTTATTCATTACTCTCCTTATTATACCTTTCTTGAATGAATCCCATGCAGCTGAAGAGGGAAAATCCCATGCTCTGAAGTCCAGGACACTCTGTAGCTCTTAACTGGAGCCAGGAATACAACACAACTGGTCTGTGCTACAGACACTTTCAGATTAATCTCTGGAGTAACTCCAGTGCCTTCAGCAGAGTTGCCCCAAGAATAATTTGACTGCCCAGTTTTCATCCAGGGGTGTTTATTTGGATATCACAAGGTAACTGCGTGGCCAAAGGATTTATGGTTCTCGCAGGCAGCTCCTGCAGGTCCTGAGGTGAGGTGCTGGAGTTTTTGGGGCGATTTGTTTTACTTTGTCCTGTGTGAAGGAGGAAACAAATAATCAACATTCTCTTTAGGTGTAACCCAGAAATGTTGGTGCTGGATGCATACACAAAGGTGTTGGGGAGAGGAACTACAACCCTCCTGCATTTGGGATGAGTTTCCACCCAAAGTTGGGCTCTAAGGCTCCTTTGCAATGTGAGGGCCTCACATAGCCATAGATGTGGGATCTGACATTGGAAGTGAGTATCTGCAGACATCTCCTTGGCAAAGTGGTGAAACTCATCCTCAGCAGACGTGGCTGCTTGGCTTCTTAGGAGAAAAAAAAAATTCAAGATGTCTATCCAAACTCTTCACAGGAGACAAGAAAGTGTATGCGTAAGGAGAATTAACTGGGATGTTTTAAGTGGAAAGAGTAATGGGATGAAACTGAGCTAAGGAAAACTTAAGGCTATGGAAAAAATAACACTGGCTAGTGGTCTGTGGACTGGTCTCCTGAGAAAGCGAGGAAAGCCATGCCACGCTGGCTAGTGAAAACCACAGTGGGAATAGACGAAAGAAAAATATTTTAGTTGTCAGCAGGATGGGCAAGGTGCCCTGTGGGATTTTCAGTGATTCAAGGAGTATTTGTTTTCATGTTTTGTTTTCTAATTGACCAAAACATATACAGCAGACTCTCACAGGACTGTGCTGAGCCAAAACGCGTACTGAAGTCAGATGAAGAACTTTTGAGCCTGGCCTGTTGGAAAATGTCCATGGGTGAAATTGTGGGAGGTACAAAGTGCAAGAAATTCCCACCAAAATGCTAATTTTGCTGTACATCCTCCCTACAGGGGACATGTGTGTAATTAGCAATTGCTTCCAGTAAATGGCTCTCTGATCATGATGAAAATCCAATTTGGAGGAAATCGTTGTAAAAAACACAATTTATGGCTGGGCCCTCACAATAACAAGTGCCTGGCTGGTGGAATGCCTTTGCTTCCAACCGAGTGTTGTCGTGTAAAGGGTTGGGTTCAACGTTTGTCTGCCCCAGGCCTCTGGCTGCGTGGTGGGGAAGGAAGTGCTCTTGAACATAGCTGATCTTCCACTCCATGACGTTTCATGGCTTTTGTGCACCATGGCCGTGTGGTGGTTGGTGGATACAACCCCTGAAGAAACCTCTTAAAAGCAGCTCTCTTTCCATTTGTCTTTTTACTTGGAGTAATATTGTCTCTTGATGTGCTGCTGATGTAAAGTCCTTATTGTTAGACGTCCCGTGGGGGAAATCCCTCTTCCTTCTTGCCAGCTGGAGTGTCAGGGCTTGGCATAACTGAGGATGGAAATCTTTCTCCCATTTACTCCATTCTTTGTGAGACTTTACTGCTTTTTCATACCAATATGGTCTCTCCAATGTCCCCGTGCTCCAGAGGATGAACCTTGACTGCTGTGCTGCTGCTCAGTCTCTTGTCCCATGTGTCACCATGGGTACCTGTCCTTGTCCTGCTCCTTCCAGGGCCCTTGGTGGTTGCACACACACACACAGAAGCAGCTCAACACTCTTGTAATGCTGGTGGAGAGGGGTTCTGACTGCTTTGCTGTTGCGTTTTAGCTCTCTCAGGGCTAAAATTGCGATGCCACTGAGCCCCCAAAGTGAGGAGAATACACTGAGAGTTTATCCTGCTTTTCTACTCCTTTTATTATTATTATTTTCAACAAGATCATTATTCTGTGACCACATCCCCTACCTGGTGAAACAAATCTGCAGGCACAATGGCTCCTCACAGGCCGTTTCCCCCTTGGTTCCTTTTCTAAATCACAGCTATTGCAAATTGTGGAGAAATTCTATAAACAAAGAGGTTCATATCTGAACTCATCAGGACAATGCTATGTTTATATAAACTGCTACTTGTGGTGAGGGGGTATATGACAATTTTTTTATTGCTGGCAAAGGACATATTATTCAAATATATGTAGGGAAAATAAAATGAGCTCGATAAAATTGGGATGCCCCTAGCAATCAGAGTTTCACTTTGAAATAACAATAATAATTGAAGCACCATTCTGCTCACCTGCGCCACAACCACTGCCGTACTCCTTTTGCAAATGCCAGATTTTGTGCAAGTGGTGTGTCTGTGGTGGGTGAGGAATTATCCCAGCTCAGGGTGAGCTTCTTGGGAATGGGCTGGAGCATCCTGCCCCGCTGATGGATGGGCTGCCCTGTGCTAGGGTCTGGCTCGTGGGGCTGCTGCCTCCCAGCTTCGCCTGCTGACCTTGGTGCTTTTATCCAGAGTAACCACACGTGCATTTATCACACAACTTTATGAACAGTGAAGGTTTATTACGTTGCACTTAAACCTCGTTTAACCTTTTCTCAGGAAGCAATGCTCTGAAGTGGGATTGCAGGAGTCTGCAAAATCCCGTGAGTGCTTCCCAGGCAGGGTGTGCACAAGTTCCCCCCAAGAGAAAATGCAGGTACAAAACCCACATCTGTTGTCTTCATCTTTCTGCTGTGAGGAAAAATATTGCAGTCCAGGAAAGATTTATGGGAAGGCATAACTTTAGATTTTTATTTTTTAAAAAATTTCTAAATTAATCACTGGCTCAAAAATACGTGCATCTCCCTCTTACATGGTGGCACTTGTAGCCCCGACACCTCTCTGTGCAGGTGGCCTTGGGGCAGTCCTCAGGCCCAAAGACCTCCTGCGAGCTGTCACACTGCTCAAAAAGCTCTAGTCCTGGAGGGAAAAGGGAGAAATAGAAAGCTGGAGCAGAGCAGTACAGAGAGTTTCCTGGCAGGAGCAGTGCCCCAGGGGATCTAATGCAAATCCCATCACTTGGGATGGTAGAAGCTTGAGTGAATGAAGTTCCAGCCTAAAGATAGCAGGGAAGCATCCTTCACAGGTGAGGAAGGGGCTTGGGAGACTCCCAAGCCGGGTAGTCTGTTTCCAAGTGTACTTTCACTGCTTTACATTTCTGTTCTGGATTGGCCCTTAGCTTGCAAAATGTTTGTGTCACTTGGGAATGGAAAAACATGATGAAAAAATGTGAGAGGTGATCAACGGTGCTTAGTGAAATTACAAAAATTTTAATCCTGGCAGAGAAAAAAACCCTTCCCTTTCAGTTTCTACAGAGCCAAAAAACTTTATAAAATTAGCCTTGATCATCTCACACCTGATGTCCCTTCCACCTCCCTGAACATCTTCTCACATAGGAGTTGTAAATAAACAAAAAGGTTCTTCAATGTTCTTCAACACCGTCAATGAAGACATTTCTTAGAAAATCAGAGCCCCTGCAAGAAGCAGCCAAAAAACCCCACATCTTCCTAGGGAGTGGTAAATGTTGCCAGAGGGTTGGTATGAATTTTCTGTAGGTCTGTGAATGAGTGGAGGAATTGTAGGAATGGCTCTGTTGAAGGTGCTTGGGCCAGAGAGTGCAGCTTGCAAGGCAACCTGAGGGTGAAATCGATAATTTACCTCGTGGTATGACTGCGATGGGTTGGGTCTTCCCAAGTCAACTTAGAGGTAAGCAAGAATGTGCCATAACAGTGTGTTTTTGAACCACAGGATAGAGGCTTAATTGATTTGCTCTTTATTCTTTTCAAAAGACAGCTGAATGTCAAAGGTCTTTCTTTTGTGAAGTACTGGAAAACCCGTTGTCAAACAACCTCTACTCATTTAATAATTTATCCCATTTTGTAAAAGAAAGGCAGCTGACACGCACTAAATCCAGTCCATGTTTAAATTACTGCACTGAACAATAATAAGAGGAATGAATAATCTAGTACATCTATTTAAAATTAAACATATATGAAACTGTTTTTCCAAATGATCACCAAGGGTTATAGTTTAAAGGCAGGACAGAAGCCACGAACAGAATGAAAATGCCGAACAGTAGTTTGCAAGTGGCAGCAGAATTATTTATTCTATTTTTTCTATACATAAGGAATAGAGCTAAATGAACAATGTTTAAGCATGTCAGAATTTCATCAATTTTGCATGAGCATTCACAAATATCCTGGTGGGGGTAATTGCTTGCAAATACATTTAAACTAATGATATGTTATGTCCTTACTTGATATAAAACTATTAAAAGATACGTTATTGCATTTGACAATGCCATGAAGCTGGGTCAAAGCTTAATGACAGATTTCTGCATTCGTAAATTAAGATATACTCTGCTGGAAGCAAATATTTCGTAAAAATAAAAGCCATCTACTATGAATTTTGATCATTGATCTAAGGTTGCTTTTTGGTTTCTCCAACCACTGGGCTTGCAAAAGTAGAGGAAAGGGAGATTCCACTGCAGAGGCAACTCTTGAAATCCCACTGTGGCTCTTCCACATGCAACAGGAGTGAGGAGGCTTGTCTAAGACACCTTGTGGTTTTAACAGTTCCATTGGAGACTTGAGTGAAGCTTGTGCATCAGCTGGTGAGAGTGCTTGGTTTTCCTGTGGGAAGAACGAGAGAGTTTATTCTACCTAAAGTTGAAAGTGCTGAGGAGGCTTTTTAGCCTGAGAAGAAATTCAGAAAACACGTACTGATGGCCTCAAAAAACTGAGGAAGCCTGGTAGGCTGAGGTTAGTGTGATGAGTTTAAGGTCTGGGCATTGCTCAGATCCCTGTCTGAGGTATTCCTGGCTGGTTCAGTGTGGCAGGAGTGTGCCATGGAGTAGCTTTGTGAGCATCAGCTCTTAATTTGCGGCAGGGTGCTGTGAGGAATTTCAGTTATTTACTGAAGGTTATAATAAATATGAAATATTTAGAAAATAAAACGCCCACTGGCTGCAGCCAGGCAGCCTTCATCTGGCAATGGAAAGGTCTTGGAGCGATGCAGATATCTGGGAAATGCCATGTTGTCTGTCCCAGGAGAAGCCATGGCATGTTATGACTGTAAGAGAGATACTGATGAACTTTTACTAATGGTTTCTGGGTAGTGTGAATTTTGTGATGATGTGAGGCACTGTATCCATTATGGCAAAAGAAACTTGTTCCTTGTGGAGGGTGATGCATCCCGCAGAGATGCTGCTGCTCTCTGCCCCGCAGCAAGTGGAGAGGCGCCAGGAGTGACAATAAACCCTCATTTGCCTCATCCGAAAAGCCACCCCAAACTATTGTGATGGCAATGGGATCGAGCCCTCATGGGTCCTGGCCCACGGGGAGGATGTGGTGGGGTTTGAGCAGCTGCTCCAGGATGTTTTATGGCCTTTGCCGCAGCCAGCGGCCTCCGCTGCATGGCAATCCTGAAATATCCTTTCCCGTCACCTCTCGCGCTCTCTTCCACTCTTTGAATTGCTCTGATTCCCAACATCATTGAGGATTATTATAACCTCCCTTTGTAGAGTACTATAAATTTTATTATAAAGCACAAATTCTTTGGCTCCCAAGCCCCATCTTGCAGGGAGACAGCGCGCTGTAGTTCTTCCGCTTGCAGTAATGTGAGCAGAGAGCTAATGAAGGTCTTTATGTAAATTTTTCAGTTATCAGGTGAAATCTTCACATTGAAATCTGTCACATGTTATAAAAATTCTTTATGTTATCAAATGCTAATGATAACTCAGAACACAGAGCCCACGGAGGAGCTTTGAAATCCTTCATAAAAACTGCATTCGGCCCCAGCAACCGAAGCCTTGGATTTCTACTCCGACTACTCCAGTTTGTAATTAGCATAGTGCAGGCTTCTCTGCCCTCTGAAACCATAATGTTAATTACAAAAATTACACTGTGTTTAAAAGTGCAATTAAGAGACTGTGCTGCACAAAGGGAGCCGTGGAACCTCTTTGCACTCTTTGAAGCCAGGTCACAACGCAGCCCATGAAAGAGAGTCCAAGGCTCGCTCCCTGCTAAAGGCTTGGGAAGATCATAGGGAGAGCTCAGTTAAAATGAGCTCCGGTGGGCTCTGCTCAGCCCTTAATGAATAATACTTTTCCTTGGGAGGGAAAGTGGTAAAAGGCACAGGGTGGGGGGAGAATATTGAACTAATTAAGGACCTGATCCTGCAGTGGTTCTTGCATCTGCTTGGGATGACTGCTACAGTGGGGAATAAGGGCAGGATCAGGCCTTGGGAGGTCACGGTGCAATCACAGCTGCAAGAAGCCTATGATTGCCTTGGTATTTACACAGCACCTGAAAGCAAAAAAACCCCGTGTTCCTTTGTGTCATTGCTGTACTGAGTAACTTGGAAAAAATTTAATTCTCCTGCCCTGGTCCTCAGCTAAAGGCTTTGTTGTGCTCTGGGGAGCTGGGGTGTGCCCTGTGATTCGGGTGGCACTGGGTCTGAGTGTTGTGGTTGCCAGTCGAGGGAGCCCTTGGTCCTGCCCTTTCCAGCTCACAAAGGGAGGAGAAGGCAGCTCCAAAGTATTTGTGAAGGGGCACAGAAAAGCTGGAAGGCTGAATTGCACAGTGTGAAATGTTGTGTGAAAGACTTGGGAAAAAAACAGATTAATTTTTTTTTTTTGGTCACTTTTAAGTCACTTGATAATATGAACTTTGGTAGTCCCCTCCACTAAAGACCTTCCAAGTGTATTGCACAAGGTGTTAATTAATTAATTAAGACCCAGAGCACCCCTCTGTGGTCAGTATCTGCACACCAGTTTGTACATAGAGAAATCAAGGCACAGCCAGTGGCTGGAGGGGCTGTGGGCAGCTGCATCCAGGGCAAGAGAGCCCCTGGAGCCCCATCTCTTCCTTTTGCACCACCAGAAGGTTGTTCTTGTGCATGTGCCTGGCTGAAAAAAAATCAGGCATCCTTGTGGCATTGGCTGCTGTGGGTATTTTGGAGGAGGATGGTGTGGGGAGCAAATGCCCAGATCCCACTGTTGCAGCCCTCTGCTCCAGCTGAATTCCAAGGCCATCTGCCCACCTCCATCGGCACAAAGGGGTGCTTGCAGTGACACTCGTGGGGCAGGATTAGGGCACACTGCTGTGGGAAGGCTGTCGGCCTGGTTCTGATATGAACCGCAAGCTGGTTCCTTGAATTTTCCAGTAACTTTTCCATATAGCCTCCTGTAAAAAAACTTCAATAACTGTTCAATAAATCATCAAGCTGACCTTTTCCAGTAAAAACGAGCACTGCCATGGGTGACACTGAGAGTGTGTGTGTGGTGGGGGCATGGGGGGAAGGCAAGGGGGAGCCTAGCTTTGCCAAGAAACTTCAGTGCTGCCAGCAGCCTTGGGTTTATTTTGCTTTGGTGCCTGGAAAAAAAAAAAAAAGAAAAAAAAATCCGCTTTCCTTCTCTTTGCCTTCTACCTGCCCAACTGGTTATAGACCCAGACAGTTTACATATGTGATCCTTCCTATTTAGAAAATTAATGGTGTTTTCTGGCTCCAAATCACAGCTTGTGGTGCTCTGCAGGCGATGAAAAACTTGGCCAGCTTCAGCAGCAAAGCAGCCATTAGAAAATTAACCCTTGGTGGCAAAAGAGCAAAGGTACCCCAGCGAGGTCCACGAGAAAGTGGCAGGCTGCAGCTTTCAGGTGTACCTACATATGTTAGCAATGTAAAACCAGCACAGGCAGTCCCCCCGGAGAGTGCCCATCAAGCGTGTTTGGAGCTGGATACTGTGGAGAGGGCATGGCCATATCACTTGGCAGCGAGAGCGACCAATATGCCACGGTTTTCATTAGAGCACAGGAGAAGTGCTGAGTGGAGATTATGAATCAGAGATGCCTCTCTCAGCTCTACCTGGCTGCACAGCACTCAGGGCGGCTGCTCTCCGGTGTTCCAGCAATTCCCTGCCACTCCAGCATTAGCTCTTCTCCCATCCTTCTGTTTGTTGTTGGCAGCCGTGCATAGGAATGTGGATATTGCAGAAAAGTTAAAATAATTAAAATTTAAAAAAAAAAAGGAAAAAAAAGGTTGGGGGGTGGCTAATGCATCACTGCACACTCCTTTTTGGTTTTGAGGAGTGAACTTTCCTGAGTTGCAAAGGACAGCTGTGCCCAGTGCTCCCATTGCCCCTGTCCTGGGGAAGGGTCTGGGCATGTATGAGCATTTTGTGGATTTTGCAAAGGTCTTGAATTTCCATGATGTGGAAGTCGTCACTTTGTGCCGGGGGTATCAGCAGCACTTCCCCAACTGTCCCAAAGCAGAGAAAAAAATAATGTGGAGCATCCAGAGGAGGAGGAACACTGCAGATCTGAGTGCCCCAGCTGGGGTGCAGCTCGTGGGTGAGCAGAGCCAGGGACAATCCATACCCAAAACCCTTCCCTGTGCTGTGGGGATGCCCAGGGTGCCCGGAGCCCTCCTGGGTGGCCATAGCATGGGTCAGGGGTTTGCTGCCTCTAATTTGGACATAAATGGGGGGCAACATTATTTTGAGGTGGCCTTGCAACAGAGCAAGGGGGGAGATGCTGCAATGACTGTAGCAGCACTTTTCCTCCTGGCGGGCTGAGGGACCTCTGCAGTGGAGTCTTTCAGGGCCATTTCGGCTGTGTGTGGCTGTGGGATCATGCTGGCACCACCCCTTTGGTGGGAAGAGGCTTCATGGTGTTGTTGCACCATGGCAGGAGGTGCAAAAGCCACTGTTTAGGTTTTTCTCTTGCTTGCTGCAGAGTGAAACATCGTTGTTTGCCGTGTGCCTGCTTGCCCCTTGTCTTATAAGAATATTTTTGGCATGGCCTGTGTTTTGAATGGAAAAGCATCAGGGCAGGCTATGCCTGTTGCTGGTACCTGTAGCAGGGGTGCCAGACTGGGGTGCTGTGTTGGATGCAACAGAAACGGGGCAAGCATTGCCTCTGCCCCCCCGGCCCCGTGTATGCTCATCCTGCAGCACTAAAGCTGGTTTTATCTTTGGGCTCATGGTGCCGGAAACCACAGCCGTTAATTTTACTGCCTCTGACTTGGGTCTCTGTGGAGCTGAGTGAAATCAGCCTGTCCTCCTTCCTGCCCTCCCCAAAACTGGGGGCAAACAACAGCAGAGTGTGAATTACTCCTCTGGTTTACTTTGACAAAAATGCCCTAAACTGAGGACTAGCATGATTGTAGATGATGCATTTTCAATTAGCCTTTGTTAACGCTATTAATAAGATTAATAACGTACAGTAAAAATGTCAATAAGCTTATCTCCATAGTTTTTGGATCAGCCTTTTGGCTGGGTAGCAGCGAGCCCTTCCCTGCGCAGCGTCTGCGGGCTCGGGAGCGAAGTTGCTGCAGTAGGATTTGATTTCCAGGGAGCAGATAGGGCACGTTTGTGCTCTCCCTTTGGCAGCCGCTGCTGTAACGCTGCCTGGAGAGCCAGGGCTTGCGCTCAGAGCGCCAGGAAACTCGGTGCAGCCCAGGACTTTGCAAAGTTGCTGCACAGCAAAATCTCTTCTAAAAAAAGCTCATTTTGTATTACCTGGGCTGGCGGCGGTGACCCCGTTATGAACTGGATGATAAATCGTGCAAGGAGCTCGCGTTCCTTCTCCGGTTTAAAACGTGCGACACAGCAGCGACCGGTGTTAATGTACAAAATTAATTGCCCCGGTGAGACACTTCTTCCCAAAAAGTAATAATAGTTAGGATTTAGCCTGGCGAATGTGAAAACCCTCTGGTATACTAATAAAATGAAAAGGTTTTGCAAAATAATATCCCAAATAATTGGGTTCCCTCTACCAAAGGACCCCATGTTGTTTCTCTTAAGCAATATATAAAAAAAATTTGCGATTATTCCTTAGGACTTAATAAAACGTAATTGGAAAAAAATCTTGAAAGAAAGCGTAATCGCTTTCACTTTTCCCAATCAAGTTGATGTTGCTGTCCGTCTTCCATCCTCTTTGTAAGGTGAAGAAGTCTTTAATGTATTTGGATCATTCAGGAGGCGAAAAAATAGAGGGGAAAAAAGAAGCAAACCGGCTTTTCTCTTTTTATTTACAAATTGATTCACGGTGTTTATTTGTGGTGGTAAACACACTCATTTCAGCTCGCTTTGGTTTGAAGGGCTGGCTGGTTTGGTATTGGAGATTCTAAAAAAAATTTTTTTGGGGTTTATGACCATTGGTGGGAGATTTGGGTCTTGATAATTTTTAAAATTTTTCTTTTTTTAAGGTGCATTTGACCATTCAAACTTTTGAACAGCCCCGGCTTGTAAATCCAGTGCCCGTCGCCCCCTCCTCCCGCTCCCCAGAAACTGCATGCTCCTACTGTGCTGCATTCATAATCAAATTAGTGTGCTGTGAATAGGTTAAAAAAACTGTTATCCAGCCGCTGCCACGAAAGATATTTTAGCCCACTCCCCACAAAGCCCTCCCTTCCCCGCTCCCCCCTGCCTTTTTTCCTCCCTCCACAAGACATAAAGACATCCGCGCGGACAGAGAGATCTTTACCTTACTTCTCCTCTGCAATCTTAGCCCTCTTTTATTTATTCCCCCCACCCACCCAACGTAAGAAAACAAAAGTAAATTCTCCAGAAATGAGCTGCTGGCAAGAGAAAAAGGGGCGCGGGGTGGGGGGGTGGGAAGGCGGAGGGGCTGCTGTGCGAGAGATGCAATAGGGAGACAGCGCTGGAGATAGTTGTCCCAGCTACGAGATAAAAGCTACATTACATGAAATTAATGGAGGCTGTCTGAGACATACATGAATCACTGTTTCAACACTAAGAAACCAGCACAAAAGAATAAAGAAATCTGAGTACTAACTATATCTTCAAAGGTCTCCTATTTACCCAGCTATACCGGGTACTGACACAAGTGGGGGGAAAATATAAGAAAAAAGCACTGCTGTGATCGAATGAATGAGACCATATGAGCTATATTGGTGCCGTATGCATTCTATTTAGCTGATATCAAACACAGTTTAATGAAAGTTAAATAGTTTCTGAGGAGTGCATGAGCTGGAACAGATTAGATTCCACCGAGGGGTCTGTCAGCATATTGTTGCTCACATGTATTCCCTGCTCAGAGCTGCCACAATTCCAGCACTCCATTAGCAATACACAAAAGACTTATGCAGATAGCGGGCATAAGCACGTACCGCCATGTTGGGAAATAAAAAAAAAAAAAGAATAAAAAAGAAAAAAAGAGGGGGGAAAAAAAGAGAGAGGAGAGGGAAAAAAAAATACCCAGATGAAGGTTTTGTTCAGCGCGTTCATCTGAAAATAGATCTCTGTAATTCGAAAGTGATAAGAATAGATGGAGAAAAGGAGAAGTGGTGGGGGCTGTCAGAAAAATAAAATAAAATAAAATTTTTAAAAGGAGGAGAAATATGTAAACTCCCTTAAAAGGACAGATATTGCACCAAGTATATAATGAGGTTTTGATCTTTCAGGGGACAATGACATGGGTGAATGCTGTGCCCTTTTGATCTGCAAGTTACATCTGGTCTTAAAGGCACAGCGGTTCCCGTGGTCTCTGCCCAGAAGTTGCAGTGGAAGATGCTTTTTTGGAGAAGGGGGAGAAAATTCTTCCTACAAAACAACATCTCTCGGCTCCTCTGTCTTATTTTAAGATGCGGAATTCATCCCAGAAATACTGCCGGACAGCCTGTGTGCCTGGTACAATCGCTGTCACTGAAACTAACATGAATTGAGATTAATTTTTATCACTTCAGAGGATTTTTATTCCTCTCTCTGGGAAAAAAAAAATCCTCCTTCTCAGAGGTGTCTGTTTTAAAATTAGTAGTAGGATAAAGCTGGTTGGGGTATTTAGATATCAGATGGCAATTGCTCAGTGATTATTGCATTTTGATTTAATCTGACAGAACTGATCTTGCACCATGAAATCTGTATTTTCACAGGAAAATAGGAGTTGCCATACTGGAACAGACCATTTGTCCACCCGGTCCAGTGCCTGAACCTGTCCATGGGGGTAGCAAATCCTTCCTGTACTTGCACCCTCCACAATTATTTATTATTTATCACGGGGAAGGAACAGTGGTTCTCCTTGCTCCTGAGTGACAGTCCCTCCACACCCTAGGGCAGCAGCATTTCTTTGCCCTGAAACTTTTTTTTTTTAACCCAGCTAAGTGCAGCCACGAATATTATTTCTGCCCACGGAAATGCTGCAAACTCCTTCTGGAGTGTGCCTGGAGGTGACAGGGACATTTTCATCTGCTCAGGTGTGGGAGGGCAGGCGGTTCCCCCCCCC
>VZTX01020702.1:55479-90826 GCA_013400915.1 Pardalotus punctatus | reverse complement strand
CCCATCCTCTCCCCTTCCTCCCCACCCGCCTCTCCTCTAATTCGGTCAAAGAAAAGGGGGCACAAGTGAAAACACGATGATTTGTTCGGGTTTCTTTCTCTGCAGCTGGGAGCCTGCCTTATTAATATTATCTGGGCTGGGAGCGCACAGTGTTTCCTCAGGCATCTCTTCTGAGTCATTTTATCATTATTCATAGGGATAAAAATGGCCCAAACCAAGGATCCATTTAGGGTTGCCTGTCAGATCCACTAAGGTAATTGGCTCCATTTCTTCATTCCCATTCTAAATTAAAATAATTTTATTAAGTGGTACAGTAGGTGTTTCACCTGTGTCACCAGCTGCCTATTAAAGCCAGAAAGGGCTTTTCCACATTATTTCTGTCTGTTCTTATAACATTATGTCATCGTATTCTGCGTTACTTCGTGTCAGAGGTTGCACAGTCTCTTGTACTTAAGTCCAATGGTTACAAAATGTAGGTCCAAGATGCCCTTTTCAGGGTGAGGGCAAAGTCAAACACACTTGACTGTTCCAGCTCTGCTCACTGCTTCCCAGTTAGAATTCACACAGCAGGAAAAATCACTGTAAGACTGAGAGCAGGATCCATGGTGTGATTGAAAATGCACCACGAACGAAAATGATGAACCAGGGGTAGCGGTGATGTTCCCAGCAGCAGTGTTTGGAGGGGAAGAGCTGGTCTTAGAGCTGTGCTGCCTTGGCCTGGGAGGAAAACAGGTGGATGGGTCTCCATGGAGGGGAATATGTGTAGCACGACTGGTCCCTGCAGGTAGCAGCCACTGGCAGTCCTGCTGCTGGCACTAATGTGGTGCTAAATAACAGAGCCTGACCAAGTGTGCTTAGGGTTAGATTTTCTTATGGCAAGGTGATTCTTCCTCATGGGGACCTGTCTCAGGTCACAAACCCACTTTAAAGAACTGAGATGAAGCTCAAAAGCACCATGGTGAAGGTGTTCAGTGTCAAAATAAGGAGTTTCATTTTTGGAGCATCCAGCCATGTTAGTCAGGGATGGGGGCTGTGCATCCAACAGCAGTGTTTGCATTTAGTGTTCAAACACAGTATGAAGGACCTGCCAGTTTTTGGCAGGTGGATAAATACATATTTGAGTGTCCATTGTTATTACACTTCTTGGGGATGGATTGTTGGCAACTGCGATCCCTACATCCCATCAGGGCAGGGGAACCAGGAGCAGTTACAGAAGTTACATCAGAGAAAACTGCTGGTGGATACTTGATTTTAGGCTCCCCATAAACCACTAGCTACCAGCCAGGTGGAAGTTTCCACCAACGGATAAGACAAGCCGTGTTATCTGAGAGTGAGAAAAGGTCACTTTTCCAACGGACAAAGTCATTTCCATCCAGAAAAAGGTGCAGTTGCACAGGAACGTTCCTTGTGGTTAGATAGGGAAGGAAAAAGGCATGTTTGTTCAGTTTTCAGGGATCTTGCAACTGTTTTTCTTCAACCTGCAGGTGGCATTAGCACTAAAAATGGATTTTTCTTTCTTTCTTGAAAAGTGTTTAGCAATGAAAGGAAGAAAGCTGCGAGGGGATCTGTAGTAGGACTGCGTGCTTGGAGTTAGTCATGCTAACTGCAGATGGCATTTTTGCATGTTTTATAAGGCAGGGATATACAAACGTTTTAGCACCCTGAAATATAATATCTCCAGTTTCCGGAAGCAGGCGGGCTGGGAGGACCAAGGGAGCTGAGCTTAGGCTAAATCTGTGCAACTGTGAAGGAGCTGTGCAGTGCTCAGAGCTGTGCTTGCTGCCAGGCTGGCACCTGTCCATCACTGTGTCACCTCTAGCCAGGCAGCACCTCGAGCTGCCATCTCACCCCCAGCCCTCAGTTCTGGGTGGCCCACACTGCTGAGGGGCACTTCATTGCAGGCTGAAGCTGGTTCCCACTAAAATCAATGGGAGAATTCCCTGAGAGCTGAGTGGAATGGGATCAAACCCTCCTGCACAGGGGGAGGAGTGGTGGGAAAGAGCCACATACTTTGGCTGGTTGGTGTCTTGGATGCTCTGGCTGTGTAATGGGGAATAGTAATAATCCTGTTTGCCTTCCCTGCATGGCATGGGGGGGCTGGAAATTAGTGCTGAAACAAGGCTTAGAATAGAAAGGTTTATTTTTCACTCTTTTGGGGGTTTGTTTGGTTTGTTGGATTTTTTGCATGTGTGTGTGTATGAGGAATGGGAATGAGCTCCCATTTTAAACTGTAAGATCCATCCCAAACCCCACCACTAATGCCTCCACTTTCCCAACACATCAAAGTGCCCCATGGGGCACAGTCTCAGTGCAGTTCCTTCCAGTAGTGCTGGAGCCTCGTTTCACCTTGTCCTGGTGGACTGAAAATTTATGGCCATAGCCATTTGGATTTGAATTCCTGTCCAGGGGAAGTCCACTCAGGGTGCACAAGAAGAGCAAACCTGGAAGAACAAAGCCTGCAAAGGCATTCCCTAAGTTAAAAATGTGGAATGAGCATTGTAAGAAAACACAGAGGCTGCTGGCTTCACTGATAGTGAAGTCCCCAGAAGAAAGCCAGAAGAGCTAAAGAGTAGAAGCAAAAGGCTGCCAGAGAAAGAAACCATTAGCTGAGGCCACCGAGCTCTCACCAGAGGCTGTGTGGAGATATTCTTTTTTCCTTTTTTTTTCTTTTTAGGCAAACCATTTTGTTACTGGAAAGTGCTAATTTGTGAAAGCAAAACAACTCCAGGCAAAGGGTGTGCTTTGACAAATTTCCCATATTGAGGAGGGGCGGGGAGAAGCATGAAAAAGAGGAGAAAATAAATGTAGAACGATTGCAATGTCATGGGGGGTAAGTGGTACGTTTGAGACAGGGGCTAAATCACTGTTAAATCACTGCAGGCAGAATTGATGTGAGACTGGAGCACACTGAGAACTGGGCAGGGGCATAAACCTAATTGATTTGAGGCTGGAGCAGGGAGTTAATTGGGGGCCAGGGTGGAACAGTAACTAACAGTGCTGTGATAGCCAAAAGCATATCTCACTCTCCGCCATCCTGCCCATGCCGGGTGCGAGTACTGGCAGCTGGGAATCACCCCAGAGCCTAAACTACGACTTCAGCCTGTTGGTTGGAGGCTGGCTTGAGCATCTTTTGAGAGCTCAGGGTTGCTCCCTGTCACAGTGGACCTCGGGAGAGAGCAGTGCTTGTCACCCAGCACCTTGTTTTGGCTGGGGAAGGGGAGCAGTGATTGCTGCCAGAACAATTATTGTGGGAAAACGTTCACTCTCTCAGAAAACTTCATTCCTCTTGGAGAAGCACCACACATCCCCAAGGAAACCACCTAGACCAGGTCCACAGTTACTCCATACAAATGTTCCCTTTTTTTTTTTCCTAAAGAGTGTTGAATTGAGCACTCAAAATTTGAAAATGCAAAGATGAAGGTTGCCTGGGCAACTGCTTTGCACTGAATGAGGAAATGATCTTGTGAAACAAACATTAACTGATCGTGTAATTAAAGACTGAATCAAAATTCCATTGTACCAGGAAGGAGCCTAAATTAAAGTTGACCAGGCAACTTTCAGTTTGGCATTTCCTAAATTTTAAGAACTTGATTTAAATTGACTTTCTTTAATTATTTCTCCTTTTTTATTATGCAATCTTGGCTTTTTTCTCCAAGAAAATTTATGGCATATTGGTATGTTGTAGCCATGCTCACCTCTAGCCACAATCCAAGTTTCAGCCCAGGAGCTGTAGAATTCCAGATTCCCAAACGCCTACCACTGGGACAGAGGGTGCAACTTTCATCTGCTGTCCTTTGGGGAGCGACAGCTGAAGGAACAACGTGACTTTTGGGTTTGTTATTGTGTACAGTTTGCCACGCTGAGTCAGATGGGCACTGAATTTAGTCTACACCAGATGCACCAAAGAAAGATGCAAGAATTAATATGGAGATGTAGAACAAACTGTCCACAGGAAGACTTCACCCAAGCTACTTGTAGTTAGAGGTTGGTTTAAACCCTCAGGAATAATTTTTATTTCTCTTCCAAACTCTACCTTTTGGGGTTCTTTGGCGGTAGTTTTGGATTTAGATTCCACCCTTTCACCACTTCCACTACCCAGTGTGTCAGAGGAATGTGGTGACTCAGTGCTCCTGAGGCCTGCCTCAAGCTCTGAGGCACGAGCGTGGTCCGGTGTGATTGTCAGCCATCAGTCACCAGTAGGAGAAGCAGAACCTCAGACCTGCAGCATTACTAGTACACTTGGTTAAGGGAAACTTCAAAGTGATGTCTGGTTCTATACAATGCATAGATCCTTCCAAATAATGCCTTCCGTTTTGTTCCTTTTGCAAAATCACTGTGGCAACCTCCCCTGCATTACAGTGCGTTTGCGATTTCAAACCTGTGTTTAAGACTTTGCATCAGCAAACTCCTCTCTTTAATTCTTCTGGAAACACACACGCCTTTTTAGCTCACACGTTTTTTAGCTCACTAAGTGATAGTTACACAGAGCTCCACCATTCCCTTGCTATTTTCAAGGGCAAGAAACGTCCATGCACGCAGCATGTGCTGGGGCCTGGCTTTTATTATTATAATTGTTATTGTACTTAGCGATCTGTCAATGCAGAGCTTCAATTTGACACAAATTATCTCCACAGTGGTGCGTTCCTACCGTGAGATGCTCTCATGCCTCCCAGCTCCAAGCACTGAGGCAAAAGACTGGTTTTAACCTTCTCCCATCTGCACCCAATCTAATTTTACCTCATGATCTCACTTAAGTTTTTTTGGTTTTTTGTTTTTTGTAAGTCCCAGGATATGCAAATAGTTCCTAAGAGTTATGTCAGGAAATATAGTGATAAGGGAGATACAACTTTTGTATTTACCAAACTCACTATGGGTTTGGGGCCACCTCAGTTCTCTTCCTTCCAGGGACACTGGGAGACTCAAAGGGAGCACTTGCCCATGACTGCTTGGCTGGTTTCCCTCAGTATCTTTTTCCTCTCACGAGTTAGGTAGTCTTTGTCAATGGTTTTTTGTTTTTTTTTTTTTTAAATCTTAGTGATAATTTTATTACTTTTTTCTCTCATAGCCAGTGTTTATGCTGGAAGCAGTGGCAGAAGTTGATGCTGTTTTGGGATAAAGGGGCTGAAAGACCTCTCTTACCTCTTGCTGATGAGCACGAGTAGTGCCTGTGTCTAAGCAAAGGAGACTCTGTGTCTGTTGAATTCAGCTTTGTACTGCTTTCATTTTTCCAGGATAGCTTGGGAAGTTCATTCAAAGTTCTTCCTTTACTGTGGGACATCCCTGACATTTTCCCATTGACACAGACCAACTGGTGTGATTCAGTGACCTTCTGCACCGACCCTTCAGTTGGATTCTGTTCCTGCTTCTTCACCCAGCCTGCCCCACCATGATGTCCTTGTCCAGCTCCACTGTTTTGCTGCCATCAGCTGACTCCCAATCTCATTGCTTGCCCAGGCACAGGGTCTCTTTTTAAAATTATTATTATTATTATTAATAGTAGTATTATTGTTGTTGTTGTTGTTATTATTATTATTGTTCCTACAAGTGTTTTTATCTTATGACTTAATCCAAATAGCCTTACCCTTGTTGTTGTCATTTACTTTACATTTACTTTACAAATAGCCTTACTCTTCCTTCTCACTGGCTCCTCACTGCAGAGTCTGTGTCCACCCAAGCAAGACCAGCTGTAACCCATCTTTCCCATGCCATATTTCAATTTTGCTTGACCTGTTATCCCATTAATTTCTTTCCATCCTTACAGTCTTCCTCATGTGTCCTCTTCTCCTCCCATTAAATGTAGTTATTTCTTTTTCTGTGTTTCTGAGGCTGAATATACTCAGGGAAAACCAATTCCTGTTGTTCTCTCTAAGGCCCCTCTTCCAGCAGCTGGAAGCTGCAATTACAGAAAAAGTCTGGTTTGAGTTTGGCGAAGTTATAAGCAAATGAAACAGTCTCTTATAATGGGAAGTGTCATACAACCTTAGTAATAGACAGTGCCATCAGCCCCACCTATAATGTGTGTGTGTGTAAAAATGAAGCCTGAAAACTGAATGAACATGAAAAGGCCTCGACCTACTTTCAGATTGATAGGAATACTCCCCATCCCTAATGGAAGCAGACAGGACAGGCCTTGTACATCTCTGGCTTCATTTTGCAGGAGTGTGTTATAAGTGCAGAATTAGTGTGGAAAGGAGTCTCGCAGACAATAAAACCAGGAATGCTTTTTTGCAGGACTTATTTGCACAGGGGTAAAACACACAGGCTCCTTTGAATCCCATCCCCAGCGAGTCAGGCAGATGCTAAAACATGCGGTAACCAAAAGTAGGTCCAAGCCTGGGCTCTCCAGTAGACAGATCTGTCTTCTGACAGGCCCAGGGTCTGCTCTCCAGCTGCAACCCAGAGGAAATTCAGAGGGAGACAGGGATTCAGAGCGTCCTCTTTAAGCTCACCATTAGCTTATTAGGAAACCGAGAGCTCTTATTCCTGGAAGCAACATTTTGTGAACTGTCATACTCATTTCCTTCACACGCTGGCACAGATTGCCTGCTTGACCCGAGGGCTGAAGCCATTTACATTTTTGATCTGCTCATCTCTCAGAAACCTCCACAAATTAGAAATACCACAAACCATGTTTGTTGTCACGAGGGCAGAGAAGTCTGAAGTGAGGTCTGGGTGCCGTGTTTGACCCCGGCTGAAATACTGGTTCAAAATAGATCTTCTTTGAAGAATCTCAGAGTCTCTAAACTTCAAAGCACCGGCTAATGTCTAATTGACTGTAGGTGAGTATTGCTTTACAGGAGAGCTCTTCCGCACCAGAACTCTCAGGCCAAGCTCCTCCTGTGCCTTATAGGTGAATGAGAGAATTCAAAAGCTACTACATATCCAAAAAGATTTTGAGCTGAAGCTGCGTAATTGCAGCACTTTTTCCTTCTGTGTTAAGATTCCTAATGAGCTTTTTACAGGAGGCTCTTGGTCTCTCGGCTGAGAAATGCTGTAAGACAGCAAACACTTTATTTCCTTAATCTTTATTCTTCCTCACAGTGTCTGTTTGCCATGGGGGTGCGCTCTGCCTTGCACTTTTGCCACAAGGACATGTCCATCTTTTCTGCTTCCCTTTGGTCCCAGCCCCCTCCGATGGGCATCGGGGTGGCTCTCTGGATGGGACCCTCAGAGCTGGCCCACATGGTCTGGCCTAGCAGGGGGTAGGGCTGAGAGTGAAACCCTAGGGACAGGCTGGCCATGCTGCAAGATTGGGTGTTCAAAACCTCAGTGTTTTTCCGTGATGAGGCCGTTTATAATTTACCACCATTCCCTCCTGCTGAAAAATTCCTCTAATTCTTCCCATGTGAATGGAAGCATGAAACGAGCACCAAAAGTTTCCTCTCTTGTTCTCTCATTCATTTTCTTATGCTAAAGCCCTGTGGATGAAACCCATTGCAGGTGTCAGAGAGCTTTTCCTGTAATTTACCCATGGTATTCTTATCAAAAGTGTTACCTCCAAAAATATTCCCTTTTAACGTTAATTATCCTTTGAGCCAGCTCACTCTCAGCACACAAAAGGGTACAGAGGCTTGGCAGGGTTTTTTTTTTTTCTTTTTTTTTTTTCTTTTTCATTGAGTACCACATGTGTCTCTCTTCCCATATATGGAGGGGCTTTCCGCCACCTTGAAGACATCACATCATGTTCTGTAGGAACCTAAGCTAACAAGTATTAAAATGATGGTTATTGTTTAGTGATGTGCTGTAATGCTTCCCATATGACCCTAGTGAGGAGACTTGTGGTGCTGAAGGTGTAAGAATTAAATTAAAAGTCTAAAGAAATAATAATAATTAAAGAAAATGGACATAAGCTGTGGCTGGGATAAGGTCTTTGGAGGCTGAGTCTTCCCTGGAAGGTTTGGTGTGGCCAGGTGGTTTTTGCCCACAAGGGGAGGTGAGGATGTGATGAGCCCCACGGGCATGGAGGTGGCTACCTGAAGGCAGAGAGAAGGGTTAATCTCCTGTCCTCTTCCCCTCTGGGAATGTTTATTGCCTAGCAGGGAAGGTCTCCTTTCTTTAGGTGAGTTAAGTCAGCCTCTGCTTTGTTTGATGCTGCCCATTTGAGGCAAGCTTCTCCCTGACCTTCTGCCAGAGAGACTGATGACAAGGACGGTTTGAACTAACCTTGACATTCACCAGGGTAAATGGCTTTTTCCACAAGTAGTCAGCAAGCCAGGAGAGCCAGTCAAGAGCTAATGAATCTGTACCTGAGGGAAACCGAACAACAGTTGTACTTTTAAAGAAGGAAAGTCTTCCCTGACTCCATCTGTGCTTAAATGCTGGAGGATTAACTCTTCCAGCTCACACCTGGGCCTTGCCATGTTGCCTTTTGGCTGGTGGCAGGGAGGCCACTGGTGGAGGTGTGGGTAAGGAAAGCCTCCGTGGGGAAGGACAGGCACTCAGCTCCTTGCCTGCTGTGGAGCTGGATGAAATCACTCCCATCTCTCCCCACAGCAGGGCTCTCAGAGCCCTGTGGTGCCCTTGGGACGGAGGGATGCCAGCAAGGACTGAAGGATGGTTGGGTCACTGCTGCCGCCAGGTGCTGAGCCCCCAAACGCACCTTTAGAACACGAGCTTTAAGGCTGAATTTCAGTCCTGGGCTTTAACTCTGGGCAGTGGAGCGACCACTGTGGCTGTCACCAGAGCTGGCTCGGATCTTGGTGTGTGGAGATATCACACATGAGGTGGTTTGTAACACAGGGAAGGGCCCAGCTGCTGCTCCAAAGCCTGGAGTTTTCACTGGAGTGTCCTCAGATTGTACAAGCAGAGGCACCCGGAGCCTGCTGTGCCCTTTTCCTGCTCGAGGAAGGAGGTTTCCTTGGCTGCTCAGCTGATACTGGAAACAATAGAAAGAGCATTGGCAATTGCAACATATTTCACTTTTCTCAGTACTGTCCAGATGATGTATTCCTAGTCCTAATTAGGTTGTTCAAAGCCTAGTTTTTGTGAATAAGCCATCATTGTGAGAAGATTGGCTTGACAGTCCTCTGGCCTGTTCATTCACAAATCTTGCCTGTTGCTTCGTTTAGCATTAACTCATTAAGGGATTCCTTCTTTGGCTGGAGGGAAGGGCCAAAAGCATTTCACTGGAAAGGGCTTCCTGGAGGGCTGGGTGGAAATCAGGGTAAAGCTGATTTCAGCCCACTTTGGTGAACCTCACTATTTAATGGAAAATCAGGCTCTTGAAATAAGTTTGCAAGGGGACTGGCTGGTGAAACGAGAGTTTATTTTTCTGGGATGCCTGGGAAGTGACTGCAGCCAGCTTTTGTCTGGCAGCACTTGGACTCGAGGCACAGGGACTGCTTTTCTGAGTCTGCTACTAATTCGTGTCTGCATAACTCCTACTGGCTGGACTAAATCAGCCTCTGTAAAATGTATTTATTAATACTTACTTCCTAGGGCTGTTTATTTAAATGTTTGCAAAAGGCTTTGGAAGGCTAAGCAAGGGGAAGGCACGAGCTTCAGCACTGAATCTTAAGCACTGGCAACGGAGATGGTTGGCAAAAACACAGCAATACATTTTCCTCGGGATAACAAAAGTAGCGCCGATGCCATCTCTGTTGCATGATCATCTTCCAAGGGATGATTTAAAAGAAACCACTCCAGTGTTTTAAGGAGGGAATGAAGCAACACTGGGAAAACAAAGTGCAGCCTGGGATGGGAGCTGCATGTGTTTGCTTCTGAGATTCCCCCCCCATGGCTTTGCCCAAGTTTTGCCACCATGTGTGAGTGGCAGGAGGAGAAATGGGCGATGGGACTGGGGACAAACCAGAAGGGACAAACTGGGACTGGGGTGAGGCTCTGGCAGGTTTTGCGTCTGCTGATCCAGCAGATGAGAGTGAGGAGCCCAAGCACGAACCAGACTGTGGTGCTGGCTTAAGGGGTGCCCTGCAGCCCCCCAGCCCTGCCAGAGGCTGGAGATAAAGCCCTGGCACTGGTGAGGCTCCCGGGGAAAAAGTTGTATACAGAGCAGGAGATAATATTTCATCCGCCCGCAGGTCAGTTGGTTCTCGGCAGTGTTCTCTGTTTGAGATTTGAGGATTTGCAGACAGACAAACTCCACAACCCAGCAAAGGTCAGTCTAAATATCAGACAGATAAACAGCACCTTCTCTGTAAGCACAACTCCGATTTATGGTGCTCCGTTTTCTCTTTCTTTTGTATGATAAAGTGAAACGTGTACTTCTTCAGAGGGCAGCTGCTGAAAAATTTAAAGTAACATAACTTCCTGAGGTGTTTTAAAAGAAATATTCTTTCCTGTAGCCACAGCCTGCTTCCTCTTTAAGGTTTTTTTTTTCCCCTCTCTCTCTGATTGTTTTGCTTTGGAGAATTTCTCTTTCCTGACTCCCTAGTCCCACAGAAAAATGCAACACCTGCCATGTAGTAGCTTTTCCAAAACAAGACCTGTGTGAAAGTGTATCTGTGGGAGCACTGCATTGGCCAAGGGCCACCCAGGAGGTGTTGGACGTTCTTCCTTGACCAAAGCTGTGCTTTGGTGTTTCAACCTGCCCTCAAAAAAGCCAGCAAGGTACAGGGCAGCATTCTGGATCAGATTGCAGTTGATAACATGGCTCCTTTATCCCGGGCTAAATCCTTGTAGTTAGAATTTGTTCATGTCATCCTCAGCAGAGCTCACATCTCTCTGTGCCCCGTGAAGTATCTTCAAAGTGAATATAAATTATGTTACAATGGAAAACCACCTTTAACAGTATGGGAGTGGGGAAGGGGAGTCACAGTAAATCAGGATCAGACTCCCTTTAGTTTTCTTCTTCCTGACCTTGTGGACAAGACCTTTGTAATTAAACCCTCTCTGTAGGTAATAAAAGTTCTGAGCGCAGAGGCTGTACCAGCTCCTTTTTTTAAGCTAAACTATTTTTCATTAGTCACATAATTGAAGAAATATCACACTGCACCATAAAAACATTAAAAAACCCCAGTATTTCTACTCTTTGAAAAAATTAATATTGGGGTTTAGTGTTTAGGAGCATGTTTTGGGGGTGTATTATTTTTGTTTGCAGAAATCCTATGGGTGCTGTCATCAAGATTGAACTCTAACCATTTTTAGGAATTGTAGGTGTCTATACCATGGATTCTTGGATTCTGGGACTAATTTGCTTCTAGTCCAACTTTTAGAACAGTTATTTGGTCAGTCTGTGGAAGGTGATTTTTTACATCACTGTCAACGCCATGCAGTTTAATTTTGTTTTTTTTTAAACCTGCCACTAGATTCCTGCAAGGTGACATTTGTCATGGATGTGCATGGCTACAGGCTGCTTGTCACAGAAATGATCCCAACATAGGTGCCAGTGCAGCAACATGGTTTAGCTGGTCAACTCAGCATTTGTAGCTGCAGCCTTGAAATCATGCAAATTATCTGCCTAGTCTGTAGTGTTAAGGCCAAAAAAAGCCCTTTTAAATAATTTGTAAGGTTTTATAGCACAATATGATCATTGTAACATTATGAAAAACGCTAATATTAGCTTCCAATGCTTTGAAGTTTGTTCCAGGAATTTGGATTTCACAAGGATGTCCCTACAGGTTTTACAGTCAGTAAAAGACATTTGGGTGGAGAGAGGGAAGAAAACTGAACTTCCTTCTCTCTTCCAAGTTTTGTGGGCTTTGGAAGGCTCTGGGCAGGAGGTGTAAGATTTTATTTTCTACGCAAAGGCAACCTTTTAACCATTAAAATAGAGAGCAAAGTTTTAGTGCCTTAAGTTCAACATTTTATACTCTGTTTTGGAATAATGCTGCTTTCCTCGAAACCACAGCAGGTTAGTGAGAGGAGGCAGTTGAGCTCAAGCAGCAAACTCAGGCAGCAAGGCAAGGATTGGGATAGTGGTGGTGGGCACCAAGGGGTGGCTGTGTAGGTGCTGATGATTAAATTCCTCACGAGGCAGATCCCGGTATGAGCAGGTCCCCCCACTGCACCTCTTACAGCCCATTCACTGCTACTTTATGAGACACAACAGTGACACGCTATTAAAACTGGTTATTCTAGATGGTTCACCTGGGGATTTGCTATAATTACTGGAATATTCCCCTACTCCCTGTGGTCAGGGCAGTGGAGATGCAATGCCATATTGTGCTGCTGACACAGCCCGGCGTACAGACAGCTTCTTGGGGACACAATACAAATATAATTCAGAAATTATTTTCTTTCTGGTGATTTTTGACTCGCTCTTCCATGACCTAAGTGGACACAGGCTGATGACTTAGGCTGGGTGTACACCCCATAAAACAGTAAAATAAATCCATCAGTGCATAGGCACGTCCATATCCTAACATGAATTCTGGGGCACTCTGGCATGGTAGAAATGAGCACTTTTTCTGTGCAAAACATTGTGTGCGAGAGCAGCAGCGACAACAATTAACATTTCATATCCTTTGGACCAAGTCAGTTTTTAAGCTTTTTACTTACTCAGGCCTGAGGGCTGTGTTCCTCTTGCAAGGCCTGTGTTGGTTGTGAGCTGGAGCTGGCCAGTGCAGCTGGGACAAAGTTTCATGGCTACCACTCCACGTGTCATGAAAAGCCACATTTTTTCTTATCTCTCGTCTTGGGGTTTCTTTGGGAAATGTTGCCAGTGTTTCTGGAAGACCACATTGCACAGTAGGAAGGATGAAGAGATATGTGGAGGAAGGATGAAGAGATATGTGGTGTTTCTGCATCTCTGCTATAATGCTTTCTTGGGTTTTGTTTGTTTTTCCAGGGTTGGGGTCATGCTCTCACCTCTGTGGGGTCGGCGTGGGACAGTCCCCTTGCCAGTCCCCCAGTGTTTGAGCATCACCTGAGCACTGCTGGGTGTTTCCAAGGTGACCATAGTGGGGCCAGTCTCCATGGATACAGTGGTACCCTGGCTGTGGGATGGGGAGCTGATGCTCGTACCTGGGGTACCTGTCCATCCCAGGACAAATGGCCTGGGGGAAGCAGGGCTGGCAGGTTGGGCACATCAGGTCACAGGCAGCAGCTGGAGGACAGTTTGTCACTGCTGCCAGCTGCAGGGCCCAGAGCTCTCCTCCTGGTACTCTCTGAGGCCTTTCCCCATGGGAACAGGGACTAAACCCCAGCCCCATTAATCACCTGGCTCCAAAGATCTCCCGCTGTGTCACTGCCTGTGGTGGCAGGAGCAGTGTCCCACCACCGTGCAGGTGTCCCTGTCCCCGGGAGGGCAGGGAAGCTCAGGAGCAAGGCCCCCCCCAAGGGTCACAGCCAGGTACTTTGTTTTGGCTGGGCTCACACGATGTGACCGTGCACCTGCACCACGAGCCCTGTTGCACACCCTGCAAGAAGAGCAGCTGCTCGCTGCCACCCACACACAGATGCTCAAAGGCTGAGCAGAACATGCTTGAGTGAGCAAATCCTGGTGGTCAGGGATGGTTGTCTGTGTCAAGGAAGGCTCAGCTGGGTAAGGTCAGGCATGAAAATAATCTATGCACCTGCTAAAGAGGTTTGGTTTTTTTAAAATTTGTACATTAGATACTAAAGGTGAACTTTGTATTTCTTGATCACTGGGCAGTGAAAGGAGCTCCGTTGGCTGCTTTTATCCCTCCAGTAGTTTGGTTGAGTGCTGCCTGCATCCCAGACCTGATGATAGCTGTTAAATAATCTGCCAGTTCTCAGATAAACCATGGGCTGTGAGTGAAGGCACAGACTGGTACTGTTTCCAAAGTATTGGTGAAGGAATGACAATTTATTATTTCAAATTATCTAATCCTGGTAAGGGCAAAGAGTGGCATAAGCACAATAGTAAAGTGTTAGTATCACCAAGGGCTCTGTGAAGTGTTTGTGAAGTGTTGCACCCTCTTCATGTGATGTGGCTGGAGGTTTCTTCTTTTTTTTTTAAACTTTCCTTGAAACACTGTCAATAATTTATTTATCTCAGTGTGTCCTGGGAGACATGGGGCAGGACATGACTGCTCTGCCATGGGGCAGGGGGAAGGCAACAGAAAGAAGGACCAACCTGAGACTGATAAATTTGTGCTAGAAATGATTGTGCAAAGTGAAAGACAAAGAAGATGAGGAAAGTGGATTGAAGGGGCTGAGTTCAGCCCAAACACTCCCATTGAGAAGAAAATCTGTCTGCTTTCAAGCACTTCTGGTTAAACACATGCAAAAAGGAAGCACCTCCTTTAATGACCAGCTTAGCCAAGTCACTATTGAAAACAACTTCCCCCTGCTTTCCAAACTTTTGAACTGCAGGTGCTGGTGTGTCCTGATCCCACCCATGTCAAGGTAAAGTTTTGTGCTGGCTGAATGCAGCAGGACTAAGCCTTTCCACAGCCTTTGGGCACAAGCACTTTCCCAAGTCCCCATGTACCTGCTGGTCACATCAACTGTTACTGCCACTGCAGAAGGGGAGAGAAAAGAAAAATATTTCTCCTGGTTTGCCCAGCTCCCTTGCTTTGTGCAGTTTTCACTTGACAGTTTCTGCAGGCTTCTCGCACAGCAAGAAGGAGAGAATTGCATAGTGAAAAAAGTGGAAATTTGCCAAAACTAGCAGTGAGATTGATGACCAAAGAAACTCCACTGTAGACCATCTCCAAAGTTTCTTTTTCCTTCTGCTGCTGCAGTTGAGATAGACCCTTGGGCTGGTCTCAGAGGTCCTGTGAGCACTGGGCTGTGCAGGGTGCAGGAATGAGCCCTGGAGCTGCTGTCCTTCACGGGCACCGTGGCCAGAGAGGGGGCCTGGAGCTGAACACGTGCAAAACTGTGGGAGTGCCCACCGTACCTCGGATTGAAAACACCCAGATTTCAGCATTTGCTGGAGTTTATCCACACTTTAAAGCGTATAAAGGAGTTTAAGTGTGTGTCCCATTGGCTCTGCCCAGTGCTTGAGGATTAGAGAGATGCTTAGCAACTTTCTGGATCTGGGTGGAGTCCAAAATAAAAACAGGAGGTGATCCCCATGGATTCCCTTATCCACTCCAGGGAGAGTGAGGAGGCAGGGATGGCCTTGGGACCCTTCCCCTTCTCTCAAACCTGCTTGTAGAAAATAATTCAGAGAATACTGCCCTTATCTCCCGTCATTCCTGTGGACCAGCAGTGCCAGCCATGCCGGGGCCCTATCAGAGGTGCAGGTGCCCCATGGCACCTGGCTGAGGGAAGATCAGCACCAGGACAGGCCATGCTTCCCCCTTTGCTTTCTCTCCTCCTCAGGGTCCGGTTGCTGGAGCACAGAAAGCCCTGGAAATTGTTAAGCACTGAATTTTGTTTACTCCCTCTTTTATACGAGCGCATTTCACCGGAGGAACAGAGGGAGGGCTCGGTTGGTTGCCACATGAGCATCCCCTCTGCATCCATTTTGGGATCGTGCCTCTCAGGAGCAGTTGCTTTAGGGGAAAGAGCCACTGTGTGTGGGGTTGAGCGGGATTGCAGATGGGGCTCTGGAGTGTGGGGCTGCAGGAGTGGGGGAAATATCGCCTGCCTTCACCAGGGATTTTATTTTCCCTCATGAAAACAGAGTGGCCTCTGAATGTCAGCCCAGCCTGCCTGTCAGTTCTCAGCTGCACCATGGGATAAAGCTGCTGATCCCTTTTATCCCCTTCTGGGAGTAGTATTAATAGTATATTCATTTTTGTTCCATTTATAATTCATTACTGCCCAGTTATTTGGATTTACTTGTGTTAAAAGGCATAACGAGACAAAAACTTAGCTGGTTATGAGCCCGGGGAGAAGGGGAAGGCTCTTCCCCTCCCTCAGTCCCTGAGTTGCCTCCAGGGCAAGGGGGAGCAGCCGGCCAGGGCCGAGTTTGCAAGGGAGAAGGGAGGTCATTTTGTCCCTGGGATGTTAAGCTTTGGAGGTCACCGTTGTTTTTGTGGCTGCTGCCTCCCAACCCATAGGAAGAGCTGTGTTAGTTTTGTCCAGACTGGTACATTCCCGGATTGATGCACCTAAATCTCACTGAACTTAACTGCAAATCAAGTTCCCGTGGGTGTTTAAAATCCCTCTGAACAACTAAAATATTTATAATAAACAGATAGGAGCATGCATTTTAAATAAAAATTTCTCCTTATTGTTTTAACCTCCCACTTCCCCCCGCTCCGTTGCTTTTATCTGTCCCATAAGCTCTGGCGCCTCTCTGGGCATTGCAGGTTCAGGGCCAGAGGGTCTGCTCTGCCCACAGCACACGCTCCAGGAGAGGCCCAGATGTTCGGGAAGGTCGGGGGGGCAAAACCTCCACAACCCAACAACGACGAAAAAAGCTGCGGTTTTGAAACCACCTTTACGCTTTCCTGCTCCTGGGGCCGGCCCCCTGCATAAGATAAAACAGCCTGGAGTCTGCTTTATCTCACCCCCAGCTGCCCACCCTCCCGGGGGACGCTCGGGCAGAGGGGCTCAGCCGGACGCGGCCGCTCCCAGCCACGCACCTCGGCTCTGGGGACCGTGCCCACGGAGGGGCTGTGCTGGCACCAGCCCCACGGGACCCTGTGGCCAGGGCTCGCCCCATGGCCAGTTGTGTGGGGTTTTCCTGTCTGTTTGCTTTGTGTGAAGCAGCTGGGGCTGCTGTTTGATTGTTTTTTCCCTAAGCTGTCAGGCTGCCTTCTCAGTAAACTGTGGCTTTTGTGGTGACTCTGGGAACCCCGTTTGCACCAGGACAGACTTTAGTAGGTCCCTTCTACAGCTTGGCCCCAGTAGAACAAATTTGCTCTTGAGGTTGCTCTTGCAGATGGTGCTGGTGCCCCTCACCCTGCTGTGACCACCCACAGGTTTTTTAGCTGGCTTAAATTAGCTGCTGATAGAGGTCTGGACAGGTCAGTCTGGACATTCACATCCCAAATGTGCTTTTGGGAAATGATCTAAAATATGGGCAGGAAGTTTTATTTTGCAGATAGACCCATGCAGAGCGCTGCAGACAGAGAAACATAGATGGACACATCAGTCAGACGGGGTGTCTTTGATCCTGAAAGCTCCCAGTCTTTGAAGGATTTTTTGGTGTATTACTAAGATTCCCAGTCTCAGCCTTGACCCAATTGCTCCCTTCCCAAAGGGCATTGTAGATGTAGAGCTAGAGTTACTGGTGGGTTCCCAAGAGGAGAAATCCCAAATTACTGAGGAGTATACTGTGGGTTTCCCCAACTGTAGCTCTCCAGCTTTTGATTCAACACCCAGAATGGCCTTTCTGAGGCTCATGGAGCCTCTTGGGAAGAGGTTCTCATATGGTACTCGCTGTGTGGCTCCGTAATTTCCTTTTATTTTATTTTTGAGACACTGTGGACTAGAGGGTAAGGCAGTAGCAAAGGCTCATCCTGTAGACATAATGGTCACTCTTGATCAGCACTGGTAATAAGTACTAGAAATAGAAAATGTATTTTATTTTAATTCAGTATTTCCAATGAAACGTTATGTGTTCTCAGGGCAAAATCGACAATGTTTAGGCCCAAGTACTTTCCAAACTCCTTTAGCACTTTGGCTGGATATTGGCCCTCATCAGTAAAATCTGGACACTCTCCCCTGGTTTTGGAAAAGTTACCCTGGATTTGGTTGAGTATAAATAGTGAGATGAGTTTAAATGTATCCTGTAAAATGTCTTAACGTGTTCTGCTTTTATCTAACGTTGTCTGTTAAGCCATTGCCTTTGCTATGAATTAGATGGGAGAAGCAGTGTGGATAAATGGTTTCTTTTTTGCTTTTTGCTCCAAAAACCCATAACTTAAACCAAAGAGAAATGCAGCCAGGTCTGAACCCCACCCTTCATTAGTGGTGCCTTGTCTTGCGCTTCAAAAAAGGCCAAAACTGGAGGCCAGTGGCCCATCCCAGAGTGTGACACTTGTGCACTCACCCAGGGGCAGGAGCTGTGCTTACACTCAGATTTTTGCTTTGTTTTTGTCCTTGCCACCAGTTTTAGTGGCACATGGGGCAGGTGGCACATGGAAGAATTATGTAGTCATTGGGCTGCCCTCCTGAAACACAGCACCTACTGACTTTGTCCACCTATTTGCCGTGGTTTTGGGTCTGATGTATTTGTGAAAGGGGAGCAGAGGAGGAGGAGAGGGGGCAGGGCAGCTGCTGGCAAGCCCTCTAACAGGAGCACGGTTTGCAGCCCCATTCACAGACATTGTCTGGCATTGTTGTACCAGACACGCTCCATTCATGGCCCCTCTCTTGTCCCCTTTCAGCAAGTGCCCACTGGTCCTGCTCTGTTTGTCGGCAAGAATGAGCCGCCGGGAGGAGGAATGTTTCCCAGACGGGGGGTGAGGAGGTCAGTCTGGACCTCTGGACATTTGCGGCGCGGGCTCGCAGCCGTGGCATGTGAAAGCAGGGGACCCTTTGAGGGCCTGGCAGCCGTTTGTTTGGATATGTGCAGCTCAGATCATGAGATTAGCTGTCAGGTCATCTGCTGTGAAATCCATTATGAAAAACACCCGGAAACTGATGCTTGACTTGAAATCCTTAGTTGGCTAAATTGCAGAAATTATCTTCCGAAGCTTTTGTCAGCTCCGTATGTATGTATAATATATTTATGCACGGGCAGATATAAAATAATGTTTGCAGCAATGCCTCATGCAAAACGCTCGTTGAGTAAATCTGTCACTGAAACTTCAATTCCAGATTACTGCACTCCCAGATCTCCTATTATCAGTGAAAACACATCTTCAGAAAGTTCACAACAGTCTGAAGTAGATGAGCTATTGAAATGCAATAGAAAATCTACCCCTCACAGATTAGTCAAACAATGAATGTAGCCCTGCACATAAACATTGCCTAACTGTATTGGCAGGGTAAATGGTTCCTGATTTACTGCTGCAGGAATAGGTGGCATTTCCTCACACTGTGAATACAAATATCAATTATCTCAAGGAAAAATACATTTCTAATCTGCAAACGTGGTCAAGCAATGCAAATAGTGGCAACAAATCAGTCAATTATCAGATTATTAAACATTTCCAATATTATTATTATTATTAATCTCTGGTAGCAATGGTGTACAATTTGCCAGAAAATAAATCATTAGTAGATTTTGGAGTACTTGAAAAAGTAGTTTTAATCTGTGGACATCCTGAAAAACCATAACCCTGAGTCAGGGAGATCAAAGAGGAATGAAGAGTCTGGGGTTTTGGATTTCAGAGATAGCCTTTCATGGTGGTGGCTGTTGCTGCCTCTGTCAGTGTTTTCATACTGCCTTGTGTGCATTATGGATTTGTGCAGTAATAGCCATACTTACCTTTGCAGCCATTTGGATGTAGCAGCAAAGTATGAACTCCTGAAGGAGAAAAAGATAAAAGAGGGGAGCAGAGTGATGCAGGTATTGCTCTCTCTGTCGACGGCCAGCAGTTTCTGCTCTGTCTGCAAAATACTTCCACATCTTCTACATGATCTTCCTAAAGAACACTCTCAGGCCAGTGTGTTTTGATGGAAATATCTGAGGTACAAAGACACTAAGAAAGAAAGAACTTAGATTTGTGGTAGCTAGAAAGTTTAGATCATTTTAGTCCAACCCTTTGGAATCTTTGTCAAGTTGTTTTTTAAATGTAATACCCTACCAAAAGACGCTTGGTACCAACTCGACAGCTTATTGGCTTATGACCTGGGTGCAAAGGGAGCCTTCATTCACCCTTCTAAAAAGGAGAGATTTTCATGAGGGGGTTGGATTTGGCAGGTTTTCTTCAATTCTTTAAAATGGCACACATGCACTCAGAGTAGGTTTTTGCAGTGCCTCTTTTTACAGCATCAGCCTCATCTCAAAGCAGCTCCAGGCCTGACCAAAAGAAACTGGTATCCAAAAAGACCATCAAACCAGTGACACTGTGGCTGGAGGATGTGGCAGAAAATGCCCTTTCTGGGCAGGTGATGATGGACTCAGTGCAGCCCTGGCACAGGCAGCTTGCAGAAGACATGGATGAGAGTGTCACCATTGTACTTTTTTATTTGCATAAAACAATTATCCCATGGACAGTGGCTCTGGAGTTGTCTAGACAACATGTTTCCGATGGTATCGCTGACCTCAGACGCACTGGGCTGGCTCTAAATTAGCAATGAGCAGGGCTGGAGGGATGTATTATGGTAGTTATAAACCATAAGAAGGTATTTAAATAGATAGATAAGACACATGCAAATCTTTCCATTGCCATGACAACCATCTTGATATAGGTTTTCCATACGTGGCAAGAACGGCAGAGCAAAAGGCACTGGAAAAATAGCAAGAACCTGTAATGATAATGAACCCTGACAGTGTATTAGTCTAGATTTTGGTCACTTATTAACTCTTAATAGAATACAAACTTCTATAGTAATACAGTGTTCAGTGGGTCAGGGAGCAATTACTTCTAAACCTTTGCTATAAGGATCCCTGCTATATGGCTATACCTAATGTACCAATTCTTCACAAATTGATCTGACTGATTAAAAAACACTTTACTATTAGATGTAAATTGCTTAGCTGCTCAAAAGCGCTTCGCAGGGACGGGTTGCACAAAGCATGAAAATATGTCATTTATGGACATCTCTATATTTCCCTCCTGGTTTTATTGGCCAGGCGAGGAATCTTGTAAATCTGAATTCGCACGTAATTGTCATGTAATAGCTGGGGCCGCCAGTTTCAAAAGGGAAATGCAGGGCAACCCCCAACAAATGTGTGACCCCTCCATACTTTACCGTCTGAGCAGACCAGAGCCAGGTGTTTATTCTTTTTTGTTCTTCCTTCTTACAGTTCTTCATTTCTTCTGAGTGCAAACCCAGTGGTTTGAAGGCCAGCTCACAGCTCTAATGATGCCTCCTGTGGCCGGTGAGGGTCCCCTCCAGCAGTGTCTTTCTCAGATGCATAGGATGAAAGCAGCTGCTGGAGCTCGGACCTGGAGGCATCTTGTCCAACATGTCTGAGTCCTCTGTGCTTGTTCTCACACAGTCCAGGGATGCTGGGGCACGAGTGGCCAGGTGGGAAGGACATAGATGTGCTGCCCCACTTCAAACAGCTTCCTCCACAAGGCAGATCCATCAGTAGTGACTGGGGCCTTGGGAAATGAATTAGACTTAACTTTGTAGGGCTTTGTTGTTGTTGTTGTTTTTGTTGTTTTTTCCTTGATGGTAGTGAAGATGCTTAGTCTTAGAGGTGACCTAATTGCAGCCTTCCAGTACCTGAAGGGAAGAAAGGAGGAGAAAGAAATTTTTTTTATGAGTACATGTAGTGACAGGACAGGAGGGAATGGCTCTAAACTGGAAGAGAGAGTAGGTTTAAATTGGGTATTAGGAAAAACTTCTTTACTACTGTGAAGGTGGTAAGGCCCTGGCACAGGTTGCCCAGAGAAGCTGTGGATGCCCCATCCCTCAAAGTGTTCAAGGCCAGGCTGGACAGAACTCTGAGAAGCCTGGTCTCTAGTGGAAGCTGTCCCTGCCCATGCAGGGGGTGGAAGTGGATGACTTTTAAGGTCTCTTGCAACCCAAACCATCCTGTGATTCTGTTCATTGTGGGGACCAACCCTGTTGCACACTAATTCCTTGTTCCCTCCACTCGCCATTCCCATAACGGATGGTTGTGTCGTGGAAGGGTGTTTGGAGGCAGATGGCCCACACTGTGCTTCCACACTTTCCTTCCACCCTGGCAGGTAGTGGGATCCCTCCGTCCCCAGCCTGGATCTGGATCCAGAGCCACTGAATCTGTCACAGCCTCTGTGCCGTCTTCTGTCACCTCCATCCTCTGCCTCCATGCTATCACACTCCACATAAAACCTTTGCTGTCCTTGTCAGAGCCCTTCCTAAAACATCATCCTTTTATTTATGCTTTCAAGTAATAATTTTGGCCAGCACCATCAGGTTTTGACTGTGCAGCTCCCTGCAACACTCACACCAATCTTCCTCCTTCCAGCTCCCTTGGGGCAGCGACTCCTCTGAGCCCTTGAAGACAGGAGGCAGGTAGGGTGCTACAGCTGCTCATTATTTGAACTGCAGCCCTCTCACTACAGCCTTGTGTTACCTCTCTGCCCAGCTTCCAAGGTGGGGGGAAGCAATTTGGGTGGGCCCCATCCTGTCCCCCTGCAACGTGAAGCACCAAGCACAGCAGCTCCGACCAAAACCCAGCGGGTGATACCGTGGTGCAGAGAATAATTAAAAAGCTGCACTCGTTTCCCAGATGAGATACACTCCTGTAGTGTGTAAATCAGTCACAGTCCTGGAGGAATAATCCAGGCGGGATAATTGTGCGGGGGAAAGGCCCCAGACGTGATAGGGGTTTGCATTAGCAATGCCTTTTCATCCATCTGTCTTTTGACCAGAGCTAGAGAGGGCCAGAATTTGACTTATAAGGATGTTTTGATCAACTGATTATTTCAGTGACAGAGCTCCTGAAGTACAAGCTCCTGAAAATACCTTATTTGTGTACAGGAGCAGCTAGGAGCCAGGGACTGAAAGGTCCCCTTCTTCAAAGATGAATCTGTTTAGGATCTACCAGTTCCCTTATAATCCTGGAGAATTCAACCATCATCTTGACTGGGGGAAATATGTCACCTTGAGTGTTTATCTGCTGAGCAGGGGGGAAGCAGAAACAGGACAAAGAAGAACCTGGCTCAGGGAAGGCATTAAGTGATACAGTTTATTGGTAAGCTGCTGTTATTTATTAATTAGGCTAAAGAGGAGCTGAAGAGCCCTGCTCATGGTCCGAGGTTAATTGTGCTGTTTAGGTGTATTGGGAGCCCTGTCTGATACCTGCAACACATATCCCACTTTTTGGTGTCCCTAGGGGAAGGTTAAAGGTGCTGAAGTTGGCTGGTACCGAAAAGTATCTCAAGAATGAATGTGAAAGCAATGCAAGGGCAAATACATTTGTCCTACAGTCAAATGCTTTTACAAGTCCTGCGTAACAGATGTGTTGCTACAAAGCTGTTAAAAAGTGTGTTCCAGGGTTTAGAAAAGGCACTTTGCTGCTGTGGAGGAGAAAGCATCCATGACAGGCTCCACCTATGTATTTTCTTTTTAAGATCATCTAAACTTTATTGAAGACTAACCACAGAACTGAAATTGTTGGTATTAACACTCTAGGGCATCCTGTGTATTGAAGACTCAATTTCTTATCCTGAATACGTGTTCTGGCTGACAAATTTTGGGGTGTTATTTTGCCTTCTAGTTATTCAGATGTTCTTTGGACATCTGGGAATTTAATTAACAGCTTTTGCATGTATTTAAAGCAAAGTAAACTTTCCTGGAGCCTCCTGATGGTGAGGAGCGATCTTATTTATGAACACTGGCACCTGTCATGTTAATTTGTACAAAGTTTTTGATTTATCCTAAAAGAACACATTACACAGTGGATTTGGAGGAGTTAAAGGGAACCTGCAGGGTGACTTTAATCTTTATGTCTTTATATACTTGAGGCCATTTTACTGCACCTCTGCACTGCTTTCACTACACAATCATTTTCTGCTTTAGAAATGTAGCCATTTGGATCAATAGCTGCAGTACAATATATGGTACTTCTGATGGGAGCCTCACAGGACACCTAAGAAGCACCGTGGTAATTTTGCAAAACGCTTGGCTACACTCTGAAATATATCTTAAAAGTAAAATTGGGCAAAACAGACACTGTGCAGAATTACACTGGTGAAATTGTGCTTACTGTATTTATGTGTATTAATAGTAAATTAGGAAAAATTGGTGTGTAAAGGGCTATTCCTTGCCTGATACATGGGTGTTTTATTAGGAAACTCTTAACTGTTAAGGACTGGGTTATCTGCATTTCTTGTAGCAGCAGTTTTTAAACTCCTGTGGAATGTGTTGGCTTGTTTGGAGGAATTTTTGAAGGGAAAGATTTCTAGCTAACCTAAGCCTGTGTTTCTCAGGCTTGATTGAAAAGAAAGTAGAAGTGAAAAAGCATGTTTTGTGACGTTTACTCAGTGCACAGAACAAGAAATAAAGGAGGATCTAAAAGCGTACATCCCTTAAAGTGTTAACAAATGTATCCTGCACATTGCAGATTTTACAGTAAATTCTTTATCTATAAACAAACTGGGTTATCACAGCTGTTTATTGTACTGCTAGCCCTGATCCTAACCTTTATGTCTTTATTGCTTACATACCATTCCCTTGTTTATATGTCTGTACCAGCCTGTGCCCTTGAACTTGGCCCTGACAAGCCCTGACCCAGCGTTCGCTCGCTCATGGGGGTCACGGCGGCATCAGAGATGGGACATCAACACCCCAGCAAAGCCCCACTGCCTGCCAGGGGCACAGACCACAGGGGCACGAGGAAAGAGCACGGAAAGGATGAAAGGGTGGGCAGGATTCCCTCTGAGCAGTGTTTGTGGTGCTGCCCTGCTGGCCAGGGCCCAGCAAACCTGCCTGGGAAGGAGCACTGGGGCTGCACTGGGAGGGGGTGATGCCTCTCTACAGCAAAACCACCAGCCCCCCGCCCCTTCCAGCTGTCCAGCTGGGGCCTTGGTGCTGCATAAAAAAGGCTTTTCCGCTCTTTTTCACCTCCCCCCCCCATCCTCTGGCTGATAAGCTGACAGCCAGGCGCGCCTTGTTCTGATAACTCAGGAAAATTTGGTTTTCCTAGGGACAAACAGCCCGTCCCCTCCAGCATCTTCGGCAGCAAGGCTTGAAGGGCAGGGCAGTGCGGGGATAAGCAGGGTTAGGGATGTGGCTGGGAAGATCTGCCTCCAGATCACTGATAAACTTCAGCCAAAAAGCACTTTACAGCCCCCACGATGTCCCACATGGCGGGGTTTCGGGGCATAAAGGATTTGGGCTCAGCTCAGTGGGATGTGTCAGTGTTCACCCCCAGGACCACACTTGGGCCATGCTGTGGGGTGAGCCCAAGCGATGGGCTCTCCGAAATGTGGGCAGCACCAAAAGTGCTGGTTCCAGTCGGAGCCTTCCTCACCACTCCTCAAACCATCGTCCTGGGTTTGGTTTCAGTTAGTTGAACAGGCTCTTCACTAAAAACAAACCTCCTGGTGCAAACATCTCCCGGTCAGAATCAAATCCTTCATTTGCTGCTAAAAATAATGGCAATGAATGGAAGAATTTGCAAATTCTCCCAGGGAAAAGAAATTATGATCCCATTAACCTACATTACAGCCATCACCATTAAGAGATACCATTAACCTGCAGTTCCCACACTGCCTTGTCAGAAGATACTACAGTCATCCCTATAATTCTGGAGGTACTGCAGCCATCCCAAAATTGTGTGGTAACTCTTGGCAAATGCTGACTTGTTAATAGGCAGCGTTGCAGCCAAGTATTTTGTTGGATTATAAGCCCCAATCCACGTAGCCTTTCATGAGAATTTTGGCTCTCTGTCTCAAACCACACTTGGGATGAGAGCTCCACAACAGGATTGGGTCCCCCCTCGCCATCCAAAATTACAGGATTTTACTGCCTTACAAGGTCATGAGCAGCCATAATCGATCAATACAGAGGATGATGTGAGTATCAAGAGTTTTAATGGCATAACAGCATGTTGTAGGAGTAGTTGTTTCACTTTCCAGAGTAGCACGTGTGTTTTTAGTGGCTTTTCTTCGCACATTTACTGATATTCAGCCTCCAAAGTGAAAGTGCTCATTTGGTGAATGAGTTTAACAGAGTGCTACTAGTTGGAGAATTGGAATGTTATTGCTTAATATAAAGGGTATATATATATTTTTCTATGTATGGTCAATATTCTATTTTCTTAATCTGTTCTGCTTACTTTACACATTTAGGCTCCGATTACAAACATTGTTAAGTCTAGTAATCATATTTTCATATATTTAGAAGCTTAAATTTTGCTCAGCTTTTTACTTTGTGCTGTCCTATCTACCATCCCCAAATTTTGCTTTTGTTTTTTTTCTTTTCTTGTGGGCTTTTGGACATTTGTTTTTTAAGTCAGAAGAAGCAATTGCAGGGAAGTCGGTGTGGTTTTGCAGTAAAAGAGCTGGAGTGGTCCTCAGGACTCATAACTTGGCTTATTTCAGGTTTTTAGTGCTCAACAACTTTCTCAAATCTAAAAATAAGCAAATCTGTATGTTAAAGGCTACAGCAAAGCAGAAACCTTTTGTCATAGGTAAAAAAAAAGCCCAACAAAACCAAGTAATAAGATGTATATTTATGGAACAAGAAGTCAGATTTATGAAAAATGCTGTTGTGGATTGTAATTCCATGTGAAATGGTCCAGTCTCAGAATAGGAATCGTTGGATGCTGACATGTAGTGATGTGCACGCTCTCCTGTCTGAGCTGAGTATATTTCTAACTTTGCTCTAATTATCAATCACTTGATTCATGTCAGACCACTCACATTTAAATCAAGTTTTTGTGCTATTTAGACAGGTCCTCTGTAAACACAGGGAGAAGAGATGGTTTCTGGAATGAATGGGAAAGGCTGCCTGAGTGGCTGTCGGACTCCATGTTCTGGATGAACAAATTAAAAGCAGGAGTCTTTCATGCTAAATTTGTATGGCCCTCTGCACAAATTGCCCAATTTATTTAAGTATTTTCTGGTGGCAAGATATTTTGGGACGTGAGGGCTGATAAGAAGCATTAAATAAAACACTGCAAGTCGAATTTAAGGATAAAATGAAATTCTTTCTGTGTTGGGTTTGATGTTCTTAATTTAATCCCTGGTGGACAGTAGTCTGCATTACAAAACCTTCACACATAATTTGGCACAGTTTGGATGATTTGCAATCTCTGGCTGGCTGTCTCTGCAGAGGATGCCCTGAGCAGGTCCTGTGTGGAGGCTGGGTGACCTCTCCTCTCTCAGGAGGGTGGTCTCCTCAGGTCACCGTCGGGGTCATTTCTGCAGCAGAGCAAGGAAGCTTTGACTGTTCCTTTGCTTGTGGGGGTAAACAGAAGACTTCAATTTCCAGCACTGCCGGTCCCTAACCTTCAGAAGCTTCGGAGGGGGATGGGGAAGAGATGCCAAAGGAAAGTGCAGAGCAGAGAATGTAAGGAATTTTGCTTATCTTTGACAAGTTTCTAAGCATGTTTGATTATGGTAATGAGCATACCTCATTAACAAAGGATTTTAAAGGCATGTACACCATTGATAATCAGACGAAATACACAGTACATTTTTAATTTTTTTTCCCCCCCCTCCGAAGGGGTATGTTTGAAATACAGCAGCACCTTAGTTAAAATGTGGAATTTCACTTGGTGCAGGAGGGTGGGGCTGTGGCAGCTACCGAAGGAGCTCTATCTCCTGAAGATAAAGTCCCCATCACCAAGAGATGACTGTAAAACATGCACAATTCCCAGTCCTTAAAACTCTCCCTAATTGCAAATCTCCTCATTGTTTTAACTTATCTCTGCCTATGGTGTGCTGAATTAGTCCTTTGGAGTCCCTGAATGGGATCAAGGGAAGAGAGGAGAAAAGGAAGGATGGGAATGAGAGCCAATGAGAAACAGAAGAAAGCAAGATAGCTAGAGAAAAGGAAAGGAGATGGGTGTTAAGTGTAATTGCCCTTTGGCTCCCCGTGAAACTGCAAATCACCCTTGTTGAATCAGCCTCGGGGATGTTTTCTGCACCCCTGCAGCATGGGAGGCATCTGACCTGGTGCTGGGGGGGGTAAAAACGGAAGAAATGGTGCAGCAGGAGTTTTCCTCCTCTGTTTGGATAATTTCCAGTGTGTGTCTTGCTGGAAAGTGGCCCAGTGAATGCGGCCCCGCAGCCTCTGTGCTGATCTCTGGGTTGGGTCCCTTGGCCATCTCCCCCTGCCCCAGTTCCCCACTTATGGCTGGGACAGCCACCACCTCTGCTTGCCCTCTTTCTTGGCCAGCCTGGCCCTGCAGCAGGCAGCTGTTTTCACCAACCAGCCATCCAGGGGAATTTACTCCAGCTCCACCTGATACCTGGAGCATTCCTATTTTTGCATCCTTATCTCCTAATGAGTTTATAATCTAGAACAGAGCAGTACCCCTGCAGTTCTCCAGCCTTCTTATCAAATGATTTTGCTATCAGGCACATTCAGATGACTGATGAGCTGCTTCTGGCCCCACATGGGCTCCGTTGTGGGGGCTTTTTCAGTAGGAATAGACATGAGCAGAAATTCTGGGAGAAAAAAGAAACTGACCTATGCATGGGGCTCTTCCAGCTTGTTCCAGGTATAATATTTGAGTGCTGGCTGCCCAACCCTAAAAGCAGTGGATATAACCCAGTATTTTTTCTTCTATTGCCTTTGGGTTAAAGAAAGCATTTTAATATCCACACATCCCTAATAAACTAAAGCTGTAACGAGGCTTTCTCTATTTGTATTGCTCTTTTGTTGTCTCCTATGTGCATTTACCATTGATTTTTGCCAAACTCCCCTATACCGTAACTATGCAGTTATAAACTGGTGTTATTGAGGGGAACTGAGGAGGGAAGGGACAGCCATGAAATTACTGCTGGTTTGCAAACAAACACTGAAGCTCTATTTGGGCATTTCTCGGGAACACCTGGAGATTATTACATACAACCTTCCTAATCAGTAAATCAGCCAGCCACCAATTGTTTTCTTAGCCACATCAGGCACAAGTGTAACAGCTGTTTAATTCACTTTTTTTTTTTTAAATGATAGGAAATTTATATTCTGAATCATTGATATCTTTATTTTACAACTTGCTGCCATTAATTCTTTTATTTTCTTTTCTCTCAGCGTTGCCTGCCATAAAAGATAGGATGGTCTGTGTGTGTGCACAAGGTGGCCTGATGTCATCTTTCAGGATGGGGCGTGGAAACCAAGTGAAACTCTCTGGAGCTTCATTTGGACATCCTCTCAAATCCAAGGGTTGGGGGGGGGTGTGGGGGGCACTTGCTAACGTGAGTAGTAACTGAGGGAACCAAAGCTTTGCAAGCTCTAGAAACTCCAAAGTAAATGGCTTCGGTTGGCTTGAGACTGAGCAACAGCCAGCTACAACTGAATGCTTTATTGCCGTCTGGAAGTGTTTATTTTCTGAACATAAATTCAAGGGACAGATTCAAGGCATGTCTAGAAATAAAGCATATCATCATGTGAGCTAAGCTGACAAGGACAATTTACTGTACCCTGCATTCGTTCTGGGCCAATCGGAAGAGAAGAGGCTATTAACATCCTGAAATTCCCGCTGTTCGGCTCTGCCTGTCCCTTCACTGAACTCGGGAATGGCATGTATTAACCCTTGAGGGCCTCCTGTGCGCGCCGCACATCCCGGGAAGGGACACTTGTTTGGGCCCTGAGACGTGTGCAGCGTCCGGCTCCTATTGACAGCAGCAGCAGACGCCTCTGGAGCCCGACACGGGCGCTGCTGTCTGGAGGCCCAGCACAGGGTTAACATCTCTCCTAGAGGCACTGCCGGTGCTGCACACGAGCCCTGACTTGCTCTGTTTAAATACGAGAGTTCACTGGTCAGCTTGACCTTGAATTCTCTCGCAAAGACAGGAACAAGCTGACATACTGTTCGTGTTTCCAGTGGCTGCAAAGTTCAGGGAATACAATGCAACTGCAGCTCTCATGCCGAGAGCATCACTTAGAGAAGAGAAGGGAAAGTTCATTTCCCACTTTTTAAACCCTGCCAGCAAGAAAAGCAACAAAATCAGAAGAGAAGTCAGAAGGTAAAACACAAAGGGCACAGCAGCAGATATTGCAGAGGAAAGGTGCCATTCATAGTCAGGAATGTGTTATAATAAAATCCACAAGCAAAAGTCCACAGAGGACTGTTTGCATAGCAGCACTACAATATCTACATGTGTAAACAGAGGGAACAGCCTTTAAATCTACGTTAGAGCAGCAAGTGTTGGGTCTTTTACCTGCTGCTTGAAGTGTTCCCCCTGACTTCGTGGGTGTCCTTGTACGGGACAGCATGACCAGCCCCATTCCAGCCTTGCAGCTGAGGGAAATACGTTATTGAGGCTCTGAACAGGAATTTTCTGTATACAGCACTGCAGAAGGGCAATGCAGTTAACTTTACTGGTTTCCAGCTTCTTCTTTTCCCCTCTGTGTGTTAGGGAGTACGGATTTAGGACAGCTGATGATTTCACAGTAAAAGTCTTGGGCTGGTGCTTCTGATTAATTATTAATTAATAATTCGTTGTCTTGTTCCTTTTTTTTGGTGAGTTTACAACTGAGGATCCTGTCTCATTCACTCCCTGGCACGACACAAGGCTTAAGTATTGCAGCCTTCAGTACTAGACCAGAATAATATACGAACCACAAAGAATCATTTATCTGGCATGACATATTTTATGCTCTTGTGTAAGTTTTCCTAAGGGAATTCTGAATGTCCTACTGGGTGACTGTAAAGACACCAAGGACTCAAAGTCATGGGCATCATCTTTATTACAAGCCCTGAAACACTCAGTACAAAGACAAAGCTGAGTGATTTTAACTTTTCTGAAATTAAGACTCTGTATTGTCTCACCAAAGTCCTTCCACAGATCTCTTTAAGAGCAGAGTGGTTTGGGGCTAAAATTGATCCTTATCTTCTATTACTATAGGAATGTTTCTGTGCTTTAGAAATACATTCCCCATTTCTTACTTTCAGACTACCCTAATATCAAATTAGCCTTCTGAGCAAAGGTCAGGAGTGCAGGAGTGCAGGTCTTATTGGTTCAATTAAAGGAAATAACACAAAATCAGACAGGCTATTGCAGGAGTCTTTGTCAACAACTTCCTGAATGCTGAGAGGCTGCTCAGGCATAAGCTGTCTATACAGCCAGATAATGCTGGTATTAGAAACACATTAGTGTGAGAAATTAAAAAAAGAAAAAAGAAGTGTATATATACATTGCTAATAGAGGGCACATTCATCTGATGGCTTTTGCAGTAAAAGTCTTGGGCTGGTACTTCTGATAAATTATTAATTCATAATTTGTTGTCTTGTTCCTTTTTTTTGGTGTGTTTACAACTTAGCCTTGCCTCTCTTTTTTTTGCTTTCTCCCAAAACACTTACACTAACAAAGCTCAGATAACTACACTGGTATGTGTTATATTATTACTCGCCTTAATAATGTCCTTAATAATGATGCAATGTTAAGTTTCCAGTAATGCACCAGTAAATATTTTGGAGTTAGGGAACTGGCAGGTATGTGGGGAAGGCACTTTGTGTTAACAGCTGATATACTGTTGTTACACTGATGAAAACTGGGGCTAATGCACTTGCGTAAAGATCTTCTTTATAAAGTTCTTTTCTTTTCTTTCTTTCTTTCCTTTATTTTTTTTTTTTTTTGTGTCCTTGTGCCTGAACATTTGACCCTGGAGGAGTAGGATGGAAAGATTGTTTAAAGAGCAGAGAACAGTTTATTTCAATTTTCTCCCTCTTTTTTTCCCCCTTTGCCGTTCTTTTTACAGGTAAATCACTTGCAATATGGGAGAATCTCAGAAAGTTCAGAGGTTTGGGGCAGGAAACGCCTCCCCTCCCCCTGAAGTTTGGATTCAGAGCTAAATTTATCTGAATGCTGTCATTTCCCTGCTTTTCCCTCTCTACCTCCTTCACTACATTCCTCTTTCTCCCTCCCCATTCCCAGCCACCCAGATCTTATCCTTTCCTTGACCTGCAGCTCCCCCTCCCTAGCCTGCCACGGCTCTAAAATGTCCGGAGGCCTGGGCTGAAGGTGGTAGTTCCTCCTGGTGGGGTTTTTTTCATTCCTGAGCTGTACCACAGTGAGAAGTGCTCTGTAATCCCCTGCCCTCAGAGGCTGTGTCCATCAGCAGATGCTAAAAGCAGGTTTGGTGGTCTCTAAGAGGGGAAGGCAGCAGTGGTGCCCAGCAGAGAAGCCCGGGCTGGCTCATGCTTTGCTGGGTGTGTCTGCCTGTGATGCAGCAAAGGGCTCATGCAGGTACAAGCAACTTGATTTAGGCAAAAAAATTCAGAAATAGGTGTGGAAGTTCAGCCAAATTCCATCCTTCTCCTGCTTTCCCTGACACATTCTGCACACCTGCATCACTTACCACAATCTTGAACAGGTCTGTCCTGGGAGGAAACACACACAGTTCAGCAAGAATCCCTCTCTATTTTTTTTTCCTTTTTTCTTTTTTCTTTTTTAATTTAAAAAAAAAAATATTATAGTCTTGCACTGTGGCTATTCTAGTTTTTCACAGAAGTGGCAGGCAGCCAAAGACTGGAGTCATTATTTGCAAACTCTAAAAATAGAGTCAAGATTTATAGGAAGAAAACAGATATGTCTTGTTATAAAACCATGAATAAGGATTGGCACGAACATAACGGTTTATTCTTTTTTGATACTGCTTATTGTAAATTGCACTCTATCTTTCTGGGAGATACACCAGATAGTTACAGTGCAGAAGCGTTTCCTTTACTTGAAAGTGCTGCAAAACTGCAGTTTATTTGTTGGAAAGACTTGATTATTCAAAGGAAGCGATAAGAGATGAAGTAGCCCCTGGGAATTTTGTGCATTGTTGGGGTGTGGACAGTTTGTTTTAAAAAAAAGTAGTAGTGATCTTCTTCTGCAGGTCACTGCTGATAAAAATTACATTCTTCGCCCAGCGAAAAGGCGCCTCATGAGTTGCGCTTCTGGTTAATACTGCTTGTTATTGTACACCATGAACATCGCATCCCTGATCTAACTGCGAGTAATAACACTCCCTGCACTATCTCCTTCCTGGTAAGCTGTGACAGGGCAGCAACAAAGAAAAAAAAAAAAGAGGAGGGGAAAGAAAAAAAAAGAGGAGGGGAAAGAAAAAAAAAGAGGAGGGGAAAGAAAAAAAAGGGAAAAAAAAGGAGGGGGGAAGCAAGCACAGGGAAAGAGAGGGAGAGACTTTCACAAAGAGTTAAAAAGGCCTGATGAAATCCTTACAATGTACACCATATGGCTTGACATTTACCAGATTAGTTAAACATTTCTACTGGGGATAAATATTCCTGCACATCGATGTAAAGAAATTGCATGAGACAAGGGCACATACAGCATATTTATGCCATGGAGTAATCTTTTTTTTTTTCCCTTTTCTTTTTTTTTCCCCCTCCCCCTTGGCTAGCAGAATTCAGGTTACAGGGCATGCAAGGGCCAAGTGTGCTAACCCCAAATAAACCCCAATTCTGTGCACCCCTGAGGTGCTGATGGGGTGGCTTCCAGCATCACCCAAAACACACCTCAAAACCTTGCCCCCCCAAAAAGTTTTGAATGAGCTATCTTGCTGTAAAAAAAAACCCCAAAACTCCAACTCTATGGAGAGGCTGAAGCATTAAAGTTTGTCAGAATCTATCTGACCACTCGGGTTGCCCGTTGAAGATGACTGTGATGGCTGCCAAAGTGATTTGAGCGGGTTGATGCAGAGGAGGTGACTGCTGGTGCCCGTGTCTGGTGTAGCCTGCCCCGCTCCTTGGTGAGCAGCCCTAAAGCCATAGATTTCATCTGATCTTTGCAAAGGCTAACATTTGTCTGCTGTCATTTTAGTGAGATTGATGACAGGCTGGGATGGGGAGGAGGAGGGGGAGCACAGCGGGGGGAAGGCTGATCCCCACAGCCCCCATAGCTGGGGCCAAGCACATCCAGAGTCGCTATCCCGGACCCTCAGGTCAGCTCTGGAGTGGCAGGGAGTTGTTCCTGCACCGCTCCAGCAGGAATTGCACGGGGTTGTTGCGGGAGATTGCAGGAACTCGGAGACAGGAAGGCAGCACTTTGCACCTTATGTATCTTAATAGATTATTCGCATCACAAGCAACACAGGGCAAAATGTTATGACAACCATAAGAATGTAGTTTACTGTGGCTTAATGCGGCTGGGCAGTGCAGGGTAAAGCTATCAAAAAAAATTTTATATTTTTTTAAAGTTTCCAAGAGAAACTAACTGATGTGGACGTGCAGCTATTTTTATTCAAACCCCTGAATTTTGGCAAACTCTTTCCAGGCTGTAGCAATAAAGGCTTACTCTCTTTATTATTAGTAGTAGTATTCCAGTGCCAAACTAAAAATCAGACACTTTCCCACTTGGAAGCTTTCTTGCAAGCTGATGTAATAGGGGAATCTTCTGCAGAGGACACATGTCCTAAGCTGGGCAGCCAGTTGCTGGCTGCAGCATGTAAAGTGCCTTAGAAAAAATACAGCTTTAACACTTGGGCAGCATGAAGTCTGTGTATCTTTTTCCAAGAATGAATGAGTGACTATCAATGCTGAAATTCAATCTTACCTGAAAATCTTAGAGATGGGGGTTTCACCAGGCACATGTATGTAGAGACAGAGGGATCTCAGCACTTCTGGCAAAGAAATGCAGAGTGAATGGGTTACTGCCCTTGGGGAGAAATGTACCTGCAAATCTTAATCCCACTATTAGACTGGAAACCATTGAGGCAAGGGCTGGGAACAGCCCTAGATCCTCTCTGGGAGCTGAAGGGGAGACTGGTGCATGAGCCAGTAAGTCTAACAAGCTGGAATTCAAAATATGCCTGACCTAAAACCTTGGACTGGGACATGTACAGGCTTGGGGAAAGCTCAGCTCCGGCCCCTCGTATCGAGATTTACAGTGCTGAGACCGATGCCGTGTGGATTTTAGCCACCCGCTGTCCCATCCCAACAAAATGATGGGAAAAATGTCGTGGAGAGTGTGAAAATAAGGTGTACCCTTCTTTTTGTCGCTGGTGAGAGAAGAGCAGACTCCCACCCAGTGGGAGGGCAGGCTCGGGCCCGCGCGAAGCTCGCGCTTGGGTGATCACGGGTGGCTGGGTTGATAAAGGGTGAGCCGGAGAGATAAATACCCGCACGGAGGAAAATAAGAACAGATAATGGATTGGTGCAAGTCGCAGTATATTTCCTCCTGGTGATGAAAGGCTAAGAGTGAGTTATAGATCTTTCCTCATGATAAGAACAGATATTTCTTTCCAAATTATTTATCTATAAGATACTGAGATTTTATTTTTGTCTGCATTATTATTAATCCGTCTCTTTGCATTCTCATCCCGGTCTGTAGCAGGTGACAACACGGTAGGGACCCCAAAGGTTCTGTCTGCACCTCTCATGGGTGAGATGTTGCTTTTCATTGTTGGGAGCCAGGAAGAAAGAGGGAATGTTTAGCCAGGTGTCTCAGGTGATGGTGATATGGCTATTTATGCATGACCGAGGTTTAAATTGTGCTTTGTTCAGGTCCTTAATGTACAAGAAGCATTGCTGAAAGTGTTGTAAGAGCTGCTACTGCTCTGGGATAGAATTTACATTAAAAAAACCCCAAACATTTACATGTTTGGGTGATATGACAGGTGTGTGCGAGGGCGGGAGACTGTGGGGGGGGGAGAAAAATGCAGCGTGGTTTTGTCAGCCGGAACAGACCATAGCAGCAGGTTTGATAGTGAGGGGAAACGGCTCAAAAATTTTAATTATTTTATTAACAGTATTATTATTGAGTAAATATTTTGTATAATTCAGTAAACGGCTGTTTCTCAGCCCCGCTTTCCCCGGGGCGGTGGCTGCGGGCCGTGCGCGGGCGACTCCCGCTGCCCT